>SNQJ01S0147185.1:8009-23835 GCA_010110895.2 Picea sitchensis | reverse complement strand
AGATTATCTGTGCTACCACTGTCTACAATGACCTTGCATACCCTGTCCTTGGTTTTGCAAGCAGTCCTGAAAAGTCTGGTTCTTTGGACTGAACTCTCCACCTCCTTCTCTGGTGTCAAAAGAGCTTTTCGCATCATCAACGATCTTACACCTTCAACGTTTTTGCCTCAACATTTGATGGCGTGCAACGAATGACGCTCCTACATACCCCGCAGGGTCTCTGCACCTGACCTCTCGGTCTTTAAGGATCGTTCAATGTTCCCTTCTGAGCCGAAGTGGCTCTTTCGATTCCTCCATGGAATCTCTACTAAAAACCCGATCCACAGGTCCTTTCTTCACCCGCACGGCCTTCTGCACATGACCGCGCTCTTTCCCTGATCTTAATTTCAGGTTTCGAGGTTTCGTGATCCCCGACGTCAAGAGTTACTGTCCTCTTGAATCCCCGATCTTCGATGAGAAATTTCACCGATACGCGCCCTTTACACGTTATCCCTCCTGGATATGCTCTGGTCCATGTGACCGCTAATTCACAAGATCACAACCTTATCCTTCTTTCGAGGTTTTGGACTTCAAAATCCCGATGTGCTCCAAATCCCGTTAGCCCTCCAGGATAAGCTCGTGGTCCACGTGACCTCCCCCTATATGACCACAGTCATACCTCCTCATCGGGGTTTCATAATTTCCAATGTCGAAACACATATGTCCTCAGGATTCGTGATTCCTCGAATCTCGATTTCCTGCTATGACGTCAGCTAGTGACTCCTGTCTGCATTTATCCTGATCAACGACCGTGATTGCCTATGAAGCCAATGGCTCCAGATCTCCCTCGGGACTTCGGGGTTTCAAATGTCGAAAAACATTTTCCCTCGAGATTGTCGATTCCTCGAATCTCGATTCTCCGATATGTTGACAATTGGCCCCCACGATGTCACTTTCCTCCTTGTCGGGATTTTGGACTTCGCGATTCCGAAATGCCCAAACCTCTTGTCACCAGGATTCCTGATATCCCGATGATCAAAATTCCGATAGACGAATTCCTGTCGAGCCTTTCCCCGATGGCTCCGGTTGCTGCCACACGTCCTCCTCTGATGGACAGTTCAGATTCCTCCTCGCGGTTTCGAGACTTCTGATGTCCCGACTTTCACGACCTCAAGAACTTCGATATCCCGAGTGCCTATATACCAACTCTCTTTGGATTTCTGACACCTGTCTCCCCAAACAGACGACTCATATTATATCGGGGTTTTCACTATGGACTTCCCCGATCTCCTATCCATGGGAATGTCGATATCCCGACTCCCGACGTCTCGATCTCTACCACGTGTCTCCACAAACAGACGGTCCAGATCGTTCCTGGGACTTTTCCTATAGGAATTTCTGATTTCTTGTCCTCGTGAATCCCGATTTCACGAACGCCGATATCCCAATGATGGTCGGGACTTCTGCCTGGCGTGAGAAGGGTTAAACCCCGTGCACTTCCTGTCCGATCTGACAACTGACGAGATTTCTGAATGAGATCCAACGGCTCATGATCTCTCCCTTCTGTAGGCTTCTCCTGATCTTCTTCTGGACGTAGAAACCAACGGTCCAGATCTTCTTCTCCAGCCGATCTGAAGGCTACTGTGCTCCCTACTAAGCTTGCACACTTTCTTCCGAGACTTGGAAGAATTTCCAGTTCCCAAAGGCCTCAACCTTTGTCCTCCTTTTCCTCTGTGAACTCCTCGACCCTGAGCTTCGCCGCGCATATGAAAACACTGTTCCTCCCGAGCTTTGCTTCCTTCGAATCCTCAAGGGATTCCGACGTCTGCGCTTCTGCAGAGTCTTCATGCACACATAGTGATATCTCTCTTTAGCTACTCAACACTCAGACCCCTAAGGGATTTTTTCTCTCTTCCTTTCTCCTGTAGATGGAGAAATATGGATGCCCTCCTGGCTATCCTTCTGCTCAAGAAACTTCTTGCTGAGTGCTGCAGGGTGTTCAACAACCCTGTGAAGATCCCTCAGTGGATTCTTCCTCTAGATTACAGAACTCAAAGAGTTCTCTTCTCTTGTGCCTGTCTGCACACTGTCTCTATGCCCTCCTGGCAGAGTGTCTTCTTCCAGAACTTCCAACAGTTCTGTTTCCTTCTGTGCACGTATGCACCCACTCAATGCCCACCTGACAGAGCTCTCAGAATCCTCAGTGATTCTGTTTCTTCCCTGAACTTCTCAACATAAGTCTTCCTTTGTGCACCCCTTGCACCTGCTCAATGCCCACCTAGAAGAGCTTCACAGAATTCCTCAAAGATTCCGATTCTTCTTCCTGAACTCACAGCAAAGTTCCTTCAAATGCACCACTGTACATATTCTCAATGCCCACTTGGCAGAGCTCTATAGAACTCACAACAGAGCTTCTGTCTACAATTGTGTCTCTCATACACAACCTTGCCTCCAAGGTGTTCAACAACCTTGAGGTCTTCCTTTGAGTTGTTGACTTAAGTTCTTGTGCCGCAACATGCCTTTTTCTGAACCCACAGTGTTCAGAAATGCATCCTTTGTGCACGGATATCAGAACCCGCAGCGTCTTGTCACACCCTCCTGGTGTGAAGCCTCAAAGACCTTCACCTAAAATCCAACCAACTCCTGCAAATGCACAACTACAGTATACATCTACAACATAAAAGAACACTCACAAACATTCACATAACACAGAATTCATGCAGGGGAAACTGCTTCTGTTTATATTAAAAATGGCAAACGCCTGTAATTACAAGGTGTTCTCGAGCTCTCTCTGGCTCTACAACTCAACTTGCACAAAATGAGATCCTAAGTATCTTTTACCTGAGGGGGCTCTTCGAGCTCTTCCCTCTAATCTACCTACCCTATTCAATTTCATTGAATGGGTTGTCTAGTCCAGAATCGGATCTAGATCTCAACCATACAAACATTAATGGCCGATCTACCCTACGCCTGCACAAAGGCATGACTTCACAACTCACCAACCTACAACATTAAATTACATTGAATTCATATTTCAAATGAGGCTGCGCCTCTCTCTTAGCGTGCGATTTGAATTCGTTGGCGTGGCTGGCTGGCTGGCTGGATGATGTGGAGAGATGCTCCTCCATCAAACTCCTCAGCTGCAAAATTCATGAGTTCCTTCTCATGAGCTTCCTATATCAGCTGTTGGAAATCCTCCTGGATCCCAAATCATCCTCTGGAGCTGTTCATCCGCTCCATTCTGCTGCTGCTACTGCTTCTGCACTGCTGCTGCTGCTGCTTCTCTTCTGCTCAACCTCTCCTTGATGGAAGTCTCTGCTGACCTCAACATCATCCTTATTATCTCCTCAATCACTTCGTCCAGTTGCTCCAGTGGCTGGCTCTTTTCATGCAGTCTCCTCAGCTGCAAAAACTTTTGGCACATGGGCAGATCACTGTGATCTCCCATGCTTTCTTCTTCATCTTCATCTGTGGCCTCAAATTGCCACTCTGCTGCAGACTTCAGCTCTGCAGTCTCCCTTTGACTGACTGGCTGTTCAGTCACCTTCTCTGACAACTCAACTTCTGTCAGTTCTCTTGCTGGCTCTGATTGTTCAACCAATCCTCCAGCATCTCTAGCTCCATCTCCCATGGAGTGATAAGTATTCCTGCTTGCTCCTTGGATTCCTTTGCTGCTAGCTTCAGTGCTGCAACTTCTTTCTTTTCAGCTCCCTGGCCAAAATCATTGAGCCATTCCTCAGAATGCCCCTTCTCTTTTCCTTCTTGGGCAGCTTCCAAAGTCTGCTCCAATCCCTCTTCTTTCCTGATAGTCACAACTGACTGTTCTGCTGCTGTTGCCGCATCATCTGCAACACAGACTTCCGCCTCCTCCTCGGCGAATGGTAGGAATATCTGAATTCCCCCAATCATCAGAAGATCCCCCAGATCCTCCTCCTCTATCAGCTGCAAATGCTGATCTAAATCCATCTTTGAGCTCACCTGCTCTGTCAGCTCCTCAAGCTGATCAAAACTCACCTGCTCATCCCTGCCCACCTGGCAATATGGGATGTCTCTACTGCCCTCCTGACAGTCCACGGAATCAACTGATTCCATCTCTATTTCCTTTCCCACCTGGAAAACTGGAAAACTTTCGTTGCCCTCCTGGCAGTCTGTGAGATCCCACAGTGACCTCAATCCATTGCCCTCTTGGAAATGTGAAATTCCTTGACTATCCTCATCACAGTCTGTGAGATCCCGCAACGATCTCATCTCTTTGCCCACCTGGCAATCTGGAATTTCCTCTCTACCCTCCTGGCAGTGTTTGAGATCTTCAAATGATCCCATTTCACTGATATCTCTCCTAGTCTATGGTTCACATACCTGAATCATCTCCTCAGGTCCATTGAGGTTTTCAGCATACCTCAACCATCTTTTTAACAGCCTGCGCTTCCCTCTGACCATCAACTCCTTGACTGGCCATTTTGCTTTCAGCTTATTCATGGGCCATTCATGCATCCATCTCGACCTCTTATCCTGCCGCATCTTCAATTCGAGCTTTTCTATGTCTGCCTTTAATTCATAGAGCTCTTTATCCATTTCTACAAGCTTTTCTACTTTGCTTTTCTTCCCAGCATGCCTATGGCCTTCAATAACCATGGTGTTGTCCCTGTCTTCTTTCCTAGAAAACCTGCTGCTATCACTCTGCACCAAGAGTGTTACCAGCCTCATCCTACAGTCTCCCTGACTGCCTTCTTGATTGCTGCCTACCTGCAACCAATCACCACAGAGTCTCCAACGCTCTGTCTTCCTCCCTCTGCTTGAAATATACAAATAGAGTTCTAGCTCTGATCCCACTTGATGTGTATCATAGTGCTCTTTACCTCTTCCTGCATTTTCCTGCATGAAATATACAGACAAGAATCGAGCTCTGATACCACTTGATGGTGCACGACGAACGACGCTCCTACATACCCCACAGGGTCTCTGCGCCTGACCTCCCGGTCTTTAAGGATCGTTCAGTGTTCCCTTATGAGACGAAGAGGCTCTTTCGATTCCTCCGTGGAATCTCTGCTAAAAACCCGATCCACAGGTCCTTTCTTCACCCGCACGGCCTTCTGCACATGACCGCGCTCTTTCCCTGATCTTAATTTTAGGTTTTAGGGTTTCGTGATCCCCGACGTCAAGAGTTCTTGTCCTCTTGAATCCCCGATCTCCGATGAGAAATTTCACCGATACGCGCCCTTTACACGTTAGCCCTCCTGGATATGCTCTGGTCCATGTGACCGCTAATTCATAAGACCACAGCCTTATCCTTCTTTCGGGGTTTTGGACTTCAAAATCCCAATGTGCTCCAACTCTCGTTATCCCTCCAGGCTAAGCTCGTGGTCCATGTGACCTCCCCCTATATGACCGCAGTCATACCTCCTCATTGGGGTTTCAGACTTTCCAATGTCGAAACACATATGTCCTCAAGATTCACAATTCCTCGAATCCCGATTTCCCGCTATGACGTTAGCTAGTGACTCATGTCTGCCTTTAGCTTGATCAACGACCGTGATTGCCTATGAAGCCAACGACTCCAGATCTCCCTCGGGACTTCGGGGTTTCAAATGTCGAAAAACATTTTCCCTCGGGACTGCCGATTCCTCGAATCCTGATTCTCTGATATGTTGACAGCTGGCCCCCACGATGGCACTTTCCTCCTTGTCGGGGTTTCGGACTTCACGATTTTGAAATGCCCAAACCTCTTGTCACCAGGATTCCTGATATCCCGATGACCAAAATGCCGATAGATGACTTCTTGTCAGGCCTTTCCCCGATGGCTCTGGTTGTTGCCGCGCATCCTCCTCTGATGGACGGTTCAGATTCCTCCTTGCAGTTTCGAGACTTCTGATGTCTCGAATTTCATGACCTCAGGAACTCCGATATCCCGAGTGTCGATATACCAACTCTCTTCGGATTTCTTACACTCGTCTCCCAAAATGGACGGCTCAGATTATATCGAGATTTTCACTATGGACTTCCTCGATCTCCTGTCCACGGGAATGCCGATATCCCGACTCCCGACGCCTTTATCTCCACCATGTGTCTCCACAAATGGATGGTCCAAATCGTTCCCGTGACTTTTCCTATAGAAATTTCCGATTTCTTGTCCTCGTGACTCCCGATTTCACGAACGTCGATATCCCGATGACGGTCAGGACTTCTTCCTGGCGTGAGAAGGGTTAAACCTCATGCACTTCCTGTCTGATATGATGACTGACGGGATTTCTGAATGAGATCCAACGGCTCACGATCTCTCCCTTCTGTAGGATTCTCCTGAGCTTCTTCTGGACGTAGAAACCAACGGTCCAGATCTTCTTCTCCAGCCGATCTGACGGCTACTGTGCTCCCTACTGAGCTTGCACACTTTCTTCCGAGACTTGGAAGAATATCCAGTTCCCAAAGGCCTCAACCTTTGTCCTCCTTTTCCTCTATGAACTCCTCGACCCTGAGCTTCGCCAGGCGTATGAAAACGTTGTTCCTCCCGAGCTTTTCTTCCTTCGAATCCTCAAGGGATTCCGATGTCTGCGCTTCTGCAGAGTCTTCGCACACACATAGTGTTATCTCTCCTGAGCTACTCAACACTCAGACCCCTAAGGGATTTTGTCTCTCTTCCTTTCTCCTGCAGATGGAGAAATATGGATGCCCTCCTAGCTATCCTTCTGCTCAAACAACTTCTTGTTGAGTGCTGCAGGGTGTTCAGCAACCCTGTGAAGATCCCTCAGTGGATTCTTCCTCTAGATTACAGAAATCAAAGAGTTATCTTCTCCTGTGCCTATCTGTACACTGTCTCTATGCCCTCCTGGCAGAGTGTCTTCTTCCAGAACTTCCAGCAGTTCTGTTTCCTTCTGTGCACGTATGCACCCGCTCAATGCCCACCTGGCAGAACTCTCAGAATCCTCAGTGATTCTGTTTCTTACCTGAACTTCTCAACATAAGTCTTCCTTTGTGCACCCCTTGCACCTGTTCAATGCCCACCTGGCAGAGCTTCAAAGAATTCCTCAAAGCTTCTGACTCTTCTTCCTGAACTCATAACATAGTTCCTTCAAATGCACCACTGTACATATGCTCAATGCCCACTTGGCAGAGCTCTACAGAACTCACAACAGAGCTTCTGTCTGCAACTGTGTCTCTCATACACAACCTTGCCTCCAAGGTGTTCAACAACCTTGAGGTCTTCCTCTGAGTTGTTGACTTCAGTTCTTGTGCCGCATCACGCCTTTTTCTGAACCCGCAGTGTTCAGAAATGCATCCTCTGTGCACGGCTATCAGAACCCGCAACGTCCTGTCATACCCTCCTAGTGTGAAGCCTCAAAGACCTTCACTTGAAATCCAACCAACTCCTGCAAATGCACAACTACAGTATACATCTACAACATAAAAGAACACTCACAAACATTCACATAACACAAAATTCATGCAGGAAAAACTGTTTCTGTTTATATTAAAAATGGCAAATGCCTGTAATTACAAGGTGTTCTCGAGCTCTCTCTAGCTCTACAACTCAACTTGCACAAAATGAGATCCTAAGTCTCTTTTACCTGAGGGGGCTCTTTGAGCTCTTCCCTCCAATCTACCTACCCTATTCAATTGCATTGAATGGGCTGTCTAGTCCAGAATCGGATCTAGATCTCAGCCATACAAACATTAATGGCCGATCTACCCTATTCCTGCACAAAGGCACGAATTCACAGCTCACCAGCCTACAACATTAAATTACATTGAATTCAGATTTCAAATGAGGCTGCGCCTCTCTCTTAGCGTGCAATTTGAATTCGCTGGCGTGGCTGGCTGGCTGACGTGGAGAGATGCTCCTGCATCAACATCCCACCTCTGTGCTTCAGCGATGTGATCTTCTCCACTCTCTTTCCTTTTGTCTGGACACTCGTAAGACTTGTGCCCATTCTTTCCACATGTGAAGCATGTTATTACTCCACCTCTTCCTCTTCCTCCACCTCTGGTACGAGGAAACATATTATTATCAACATACTCTCCTCTCTACTCAATATGTTGTCCTCTTTGTTCAACATATTGCCCACGCTGTGAACTTCCACCTCTCTCAGTTCGAGTCTGAGGTTTCTTCCAGTCTTCCTTGGGATTCTGATATTTGTCCTGGGCAACTGATTTGCCTCTCTGACTTCTGCCTCGGCCTTTCTAACCCTACTTCCGGCTTAACTTCTCTTCCACTTTCAGAGCCATATGATAAGCATCTTCCACCGTTTGTATGGTTACCATGCTCATCTCATCCTGGATATCATATCTCAGGCCATTCATGTATCTGGCAACTTTTTCATCATCACTCTCCCGATGACCTGCCTTGATGTTCAGTTTATAGAAATCTCCAGTGTATTCTTTCACTGTCATCATCTTCTGTCTCAGGTTCTGCATTCTCCTGAACAGAGTAATCTAGTAATCTCTGGGGATGAATTTCGCCTTCATCTTCGCGATCATTCTATCCCAGCTCTTGATTTTCTACTTGCCTTTGCAGTGTTTGTCAGCTTGTAGTTCATCCCACCACAATGCTGCATGTCCCTTCAATCTTGTGACAGCATGCTTGACCTTCTTGTCCTCTTCGACATAGTCATAGTTGAAATATGTGTCTAGAGCTCTAATCCAGCCTAGAAGCTCCTCTGCATCCAAGTTTCCCTCGTAAACTGGAATGTCCATTTTCTCTCTTGCACCCATTCTTGCAATAGATCTGATCAAGCGTTCATTTGCTGCATCTTCAGCTGCAACTTCTTCTTCATGTTCAGCCTCAATCTCACTTTCGGAATCACTAATATCCCCAGCACTGACTGTACGCCTTTGTGCTGTCTCCATGTCTTCGAGTCTAGCTCGTAAGTCACACATCTCTCTCTCCATGGCTAGATCAGTCATCTGCCTACCTCTTCTTCTTGGAATTTCCCTCTCCTCTTGCGGATCGGGTGATTGTCTGTCCCTTCTCCTTGGTGGCATGGTGAATCCTCCTTTTCTCTGCTACAGAAAGCAAAGAACCTTTCTGTGCTCTGATACCAAACTGACGCCAACACATGATCCCTCCACAACCCACAGGTCGAAAGGTCCGCGTCAACACAAGATGTTTCCTTTACCACTGGCCCAAAGAACTCTAAACGGCTCTTCTATTTTCCCTATCAGGAAATCTTCACCCACAACAAACTCTCACGGGATCCTCTCTTTGCACTTGGGAGATCTTACTTCGCACCTTCGCGAATCTGGTGGTCAAGCGTTGGTCTCTTGAATCCCCGAAACCCGAAACAGTCAACGCTGACCTTCCCTCTTTCCTTTTCGGGATTTTCCTTATCGCGATTTTGGCAATCGCGATGTCGAGTAACTTGTTCCTGTGATTTCCCAAATCCTGATTTTCTGAAACTTTGATACCCTCACGGGGTCGAATTTTCAACACCTTCCCTCCGTCGGGACTTCGGACTTCGCAATATCACGAATCCTAATGCCAAAGTTTCGAAACTTCTCCCCACGAAATCCCGAAACGGTCAATGGAATTTGACTCCGCGACGATAATATACCACCTCTCCACCTCGCCGACTCCTCCGTGGCCCACACAAATCTTCTTAGCTTTTGGGACTTCGCGTTTTGGAATATTGTGATTCCTGTTGCAGGGTTTATGGGACTTCCACCCACGAAAACCCGATACAAGTATCTACATGTAAATCCAACGACCCTTGTGGCTTGGATCTACGGTCCTATTCCTCCTGAGATTAGAACCTTACGACGCTTTCACCTTAACTCACCTGCTTCTTTGTGAGATATGACGGTTCACAGGACTTCACTAATCCTCCTTAGAGAATTTCGACCATCCGTTCCTCTTTGACGATTTCTGCGAATGAACTAAGTGTTCCTTCACAAACTTGTCCACTTGCGGCGCAAACTAACGACGCCTTCTTAATACTTCCAGTCACAACTTCACCTGGCTGTCCTTCAACGGTTTCGAAGGCTTTACCCTTCCTGAGCTTTTCCATGGCCTTCAAGTCCTCAGAAAAGAAAACCTTTGCACACACTCCTTGCGGCAAACTTTCAAACACCTTCAAGTGTTTGAATTTCCTTCGACTCTGCGCACTCCTGTAGCAGCAGTCTCTAAATTCTTTACTCAGGCTCACAACCCTGAGACATCACTCAACCTGCACACTCCTTGCATGGCTCATGTGCCTGACTGCACTCCTTGGAAATAAGAACAAAATCTTTCTCTCCTGAGCTTTCAGAGACAATCCTCTGAACACCTTGTCTGCGCACTCCTTGCGGACAACTTCGACTACACTCCTTGCAGGAACTCTTGCTCAGATAGAGAAACAATTGAAACTAATTTACCTTACTCTCTCTCTCTTTGATTTTAAACATTCAACAAGAAATCATTCATACATAGCCTAATAGAAATTGCATGACAGAAAGAGTAAACCATTCATGAGCATGACATTTAAAGATGCATACATAGAGAATATATGAACACTATGAGTCTGAATCACAAATTTCTTGTATTAATTCAGAACTTCTGTACATGGAGTCTGCTACACATCTCTCTGCTTCTCCTCTATGCTCTTCATACTCTTATGATGTTACAATACACAATGAGGGTGTCTATATCCCGTTTCCCTCTTGCGCTCTAAAATTGTCTAATCTACACATTCAATTCTACCTACTTGCATTAACTACTTTAAATGCCTTCTACCTACTAAGGACGAGAGAAGATCGCTCAAAGTCTGTTTACATTTTACAAGTGCGCCATCATTTAATTGTCTCATTTAAGGTTGGCACATCAACTTCAAGGGAATTTCAAAATTTGTGCTGACTTGTCCAGCTGTCCGATGCCTCCGCGCTGGCTTGCTTGAGATGCTCCTGCATCAAATTGTCCCTCTATCATTTCCAAATTTGTAGCCACAAATTTTAATTATCTCCTAGATTTCAAATGAATCTATGACAGGGTTGCGTGTGACCAAAGAAGGTAAGATAGTATTGAACTCTTAATAAACACCCAAAATAAAATGTATTGTTCCTTCCAATTAAGCTCATGAGTAATTAGGCTAATCATAACATATCTTTCATTCAACTAAGATTCATCCAAGACATTATCAATGCTTATATTTCAGTAATTGTTTTCCAAGCCAATGAATGAGTTACTAGCAATCTTATTCCACTGATGAGAAATTGAATATCTCTATCATGACTCAATTAAACAACATATAAATTCAATGGTAATGTCCATAGTTTCATAATTATGAACTACTATATAAAATTTTAAAACTCTCAATGTTTTTCTATGTAATGCTTGGATAAACTATGTTTAATGGTCTAGATTCATGTGCTTGAACTAACTTATCCCGAAAGAGAATAATTCAATGAAAACCAATCCCATTTAATATTCAATCATAGTGATATATACTAACTTTGACATCAATTCCCATTCACTCGCTTGAGGAATGGCTCCCTTCCAATGATCACGTGAATAATCTCAATCATTAATACACATTAACTCATGTGTGTGTGTTTGTAATTCTTCAACACTAAAGGAGTGGATGAGACAAAACAACAAAATGCCAAAGAATGGATAATGACCAACTCCCAAAGTGGCCATGATTTGGCAATGGATTTGAGAGTTAATGTATTTATGGTTTAATTAAGAAATTCATAGAAAATGTGTAAGGAAAAAGACAACATACACCATATTAATGTTGAACGTTCATCAATATGACTACTATTTTTTTAATATGATCTTGTTGTAATTAACCACTTGTTGAAACCCGAATCAAAATGCTCTCACAAAAATAAAAAATTAACAACAGACAGTATGTTGAAATACTCATGCAATTACCAACATCTCAAAACCATGAAAACAAATTATTTACTCATACTTAACAACATTCAAATAAAACATATGCATAGTGAAACTATGCATAAAGTAGAAGATAACATGTATCTTTTATAAATCACCAACTTACTACATACAAGGGATGTTCCTCTCAGCCATAGGCTTGTCATTCCATTACTATCAACACCAAGCCACCCTTGAGTTGGGGATATGAGTCTAGAAGGAGGTCTATCCCTCTTGGTTGTCCATTGTCCATAAACAACAACCCAAAACCCATTTTTCTACTTCCAATGGAAATTACAATCAATCAAATTTCTTTCCCCTCAACTTGCACAACCCAAGGAATGGGATCTCCTTCTCTACCACGCAGTCGCTCGGGCTATCCCACTTCCCTCTAGGGCTCTAGTGCACACATTTGGCCACATAATATCTTATCTAGGGACTCTAGGAATTCTCAAATGTTACTTTGGAGTGCTCACAACAACTTCTCAAGGATCTTGAGCATTTTCCTCAACACGAAACACACTCACATGATTACATCCTATATTATAGGCACACAACCCATTTTCAACATAAACTCATCCCTTTTATGGTTGTTCTCATACACATCAGAGCTCGTGCTCTTTCCCAGCACCAAACTCTCCTCTTGTTTCCCAAAACATGATTGTAAAATTGTCCCAAAACCCACTCAAATTTCCTTTTCTTCTCATGCAATATTGACTCTCACATTTCCCAAAAATTGGTTGTACCTAGCCCATGATGTGATAAACTAGTGAGACAAATTTTTCCCACCAACCACCCTTACATGCATTTAATGGATATTTTGATAATTCAAAGGAGGTAAACATTAATAATGCAATAGATTGTATTATTAGGCATGTGAAACCCCTTGGACCCCCTTTATCCCCCTCTCTTGTGGAAGCATTACCCCCCATCATTAACATCCTTTTTGTATTGCAACCAACTATTTATTTTTATTAATTATTTTTAATGTGAAAATACATAGCTTGGCCCTTAACCATATCATGCAATTCTCTAAACCAAAAAATATCTTCTCACCAGCCTAAATCACATTGGCACAATTACATTATAATTTAAAGGGATTAAAACTGGGGATGTTACACCTCAGGTGGTCCAAATTTATTTGGATCAAATATAGGTAACAATCTTTCAGGGTGTTTTGGTAAATCATGTTGCTATATAGGTATATTCAAAGCATCATGGGACAACCAATCATGTTGGTTGATTTGCAATAGAATTAACCATATTGGTATGATCAACATTAGGCTCAAAGTGTAGATCTAACCTAGTAGGACTAGAGGGTAGGGTTAGAGGAGGAATATGGTCTAAAGGATCAATAATTTCATCCAATGAATAAGAAATCAAATCATTAAGGATTAGAACAAGAACATTTTCTTCAGTTTGGAGAAATTTTCTATGAGCTCTAATGCTTTTGGATAATTGCTACAAGAGAGGTAACTTTTTCCCAATTTCATAGTCAAATTATCAAGTAACATGTCTAAAGGTATGACTCTCATGTTATTTAATGACAAAATGATATGCATGCTCTATTTCAGAATGAGATTCTGATGGGGGAACTTTTTGGCTTTCAAAATCAACTTCGGTGTCTTGGTAATTTGGTTCAAGATTGGGTCTTTTTTCCCCTTCCAATTGTGACTGATTGGATGATAAATCATTTTTCTTTTCTTTTGACATAAACTCTATGGAAAAGAAATACTACCATGTTCAACCATATAAGGGCATGAACCTCCTTCTATAAAAAATGTTGATGTGAACAAATGTATGTTCTCAAACTAATGTGGTTTTCTCAAGCTAAGGCCCAATTGTCTTTTTCTTTATTTGGGATACCAAGATCCTTCGATGTGTTGGCCCAAATTCCAATAGATAAAT
Organism: Picea sitchensis; assembly: GCA_010110895.2. Classification (NCBI taxonomy): domain Eukaryota; kingdom Viridiplantae; phylum Streptophyta; class Pinopsida; order Pinales; family Pinaceae; genus Picea; species Picea sitchensis. The sequence goes on along the minus strand of SNQJ01S0147185.1, from coordinate 10,106 downwards.
GAGATTTTAGTATCAAATATCTAAATACTAAATGTAATCCTAACTCTAACAACAAAATTTAGTTCTATACTAAGCACCTAGCTAGGATTTAAGAATAGAGGGTGAATGTGAAATTAAGAATGATTTTAAGCCATTAAAATAAGAAATAGTTCACTAAATATTAAGGGTGAAAATAGTTGAGATAACTAACCATTAAAACCAATTAATCCTAATTAAAATAACAAGTCACAATTTCACATTCACAATTCAAAAATTGATTGAAAAACAATAGCAATAAATAATCACCATAACATGAGAACAATATACAACAAAAGTAAAAATTCTTACATCCATTCTGACGCAAACCCCCACCTCCCTAGGGGCCTACACGACCTCTCGGTCTAGGATCGTTCACAGTATGGAGTTGAATTATCTCTTGGGATCCTGTTGATCCTTCAAAATATTATTCCACATGCCTTAACTCTCTTCCCTATGCACAATATTGCATTCTCTAGGGTCCTAACACTCCAACAGAGTCTTCCCCGTGATCCCAGGCCAAAACTATGGGCCAAACTTCACTTTGCTTGTAGAATTCAAAACTTCATAAATTTTGGGCTTCAGGAGTTCCAACGACTACAACTGACAATCCTTATAAATGTTGAATTCACGGACCACCAAACATTGGTGGAGATCAACGGTTCACAACCAGCACTGAGATCAATGGTCGACGCTCTCTCTGTGCTTCGGGGCTTCTTGATACTTATCAGGTGTTTCCTCCTGAACTCATGGATTTCTAAGTTCACGAGAGGTAAGGATCAATGGTCCTCATTCTAATGGAAACCAACGACTACGATTGGATCTGGAACTCTGGCCTTCGGGAGTTCTCAACCCAAAACACAATACACCTTAAATCTTCTGAAGTTTCTAGTCCCTGAACTCCAATATTTGTCTCCACGTATCCCCCATCTATCAACGGTTGGGATGTGCTCCACTTTTCTAAACTTTGGGAGTCTTATATGTCTTTACAACCGTGCTCCAGTTCTCACAGATAGTCGATCTTCCGATCTACCCCAATCTATGGACACGTGTCCTCACATATGAATGGTCCATATATTCTCCGGATCCCATGACTTCAGGAAATCTGTCTCCTCCCCAACACTTGATAAAAAATCCCCAAACACACGAATTTCAAAGGACTTCAAGGGTTAATAACCACACTACTTTCCCAGATCTAACAACTAGCAAAGGTTTAGCTCCTCCTTGGGTGGATCTCATCCACTTGACCTCAGAAATGAAAGGACTCTTCCCTTAAAAGGTTTCGGTCTCTCTTCCTTCTGAGCTTTAACACTCGAATGTTTTTGGCTTCCTGCACATGCCTTGCGCCTCTTTGGAAACTTCACACTTGAATATTTTCAAAAATATTCCCATGCACTCCTTGCACTTGTCTACTTTTGAGACTCTTTTAACACTTCACTAAGTGTTGTCCCAATGCACACCTTGCTTAGGTATTCTTTGAGCTTTTGTACTCCTATATGTATACATGCACTCCTTGCACTCACTCTGCACAATTCAACGTTATCTCTTCTAAGCTACTGAGTCTGAAAATGACTCTGCCTTCGCACTCCTTGCGTTGCTACTGTGCACTCCTTGTACCATTATTTCAGAAGAGAAAAAATTGAAAATTAAAGGATGCTACAAGTTCATTCAATTATCCATGAAATGCATACACATGCATATAAAACACATAAAGTAAATAAAATGGCATTACCCAATTAACTCATGGATATGCAAACTCAGAATTCGAGAACAATCCTTCTGTATTATATTCTTCAAGATACCAGATATAATAAATACGCAGAACAGAAATAAAATGCTAGAAATGGCAGAATAACAGTAATATAACCAACATAATCTCCACAATAACACATAAATAATTTGAGAACAACAACTGAAATAACACTTTGATTCAGAAAACAATGTTCACAGGCCTCTTCGAGGGGGAAACCTCTAGTCGAGCAACACTCTGTTACAATAATCTCCAAGCTGGGGTTTTCATACCCTCGACCCTTATTTATACTAAATATGTCTATTAAGAGAAGCATCTAGAGGAATATCCTT
>SNQJ01S0147184.1:13024-34754 GCA_010110895.2 Picea sitchensis | reverse complement strand
TTGCTATTTGTAGTGGTTTACTAAAAATAATCTCAGCTTTAGGGTTTTGGGTTTTGGTATCTACAGAATACCTAAAAAAATTGTATATATTGTATAGTGAATGGTGAAATTTGATATAATGAATATAACAAAGATTTTCCTGGTTGAGGGTTTTTGGTATAAATCTTTGTGTACTATGTGAATGAGTCATTGATTAAATTTTGTTTTGCTTAAGAATCTATATGCATTGCTTTACTTCACAGGTTTAAAACTTACAACTACCTCTTTGATCGCAACCTGCTCTGTGAGAAGCTGGTCTTTTTCTTCCTTCATCTTCGCATTGTACATCGCCCAAATTTCATTTTTATCCTTCTATGCAACTCAAAGTTTCTCCAAGACCTCCTCCTTTTATTGCTTCAAGGATTATGTAGAATGCTCATTTTCTTCTTGGAATCGTTGAAGTAGAGCCACTATTGCATATACTAGTCTTCATAATTGGGCGGGATCATCCCCTAATTCTGCAATCTTCGACAAAGAAGGCACAGTAGGTACTATGAGGCTTGAATAAATGGCTTGTTGTATCTCCTGCAAATCATTCTCTATTCTTTCATAATGTGTTTCCTGCTTTGCTCCATGTCTCTACAAGATATCCTCTGAAGCATCCTCTATGGCTGCGATTATGAGATCTACATCATCCACTGTGAGCACATTCTTCGACTGGGGTTTATTGGCATGGGTCTTCTTTCTTGATGAGGGTTTCTACAGAGAAACCTTCCTCTTCTTTGATGTCTTGTCTTTGGTAGGGGGATCCTTCGGCGGTGTAACTTCGCCTTTATATTTATTCTCTCCTTCTTCCACTCCTTATTGGTTCACCTTGTTTCCTCCTTTTACTATGGGGGAGTCAGGCCTACTTTCCTCCGAGGCACTTTCCTCCTCATCAGTTTCTATGTGTTGCTCTTCCTCCTTTTTCTTCTTTTTCTTCACGCTAGTTTGTCCATCATGTTTGACCCGGGTGACCAAGGGGCTTCCGATGATGTCGGGGTCAAAGAGTTCTGCATTTTTTATTGGACAAGGAACTCTACTGAGCATTCTTTGGTGATCTCCTCCATATCTTCATCGATCAAGTTGTAATAGGACTACAACTCCTCCTTACTCTCATCCCTGAATGCAGTGATGTAGATAAAGTGTCGATCTATGTGGAACTTTGCTAGTGGCCTATATTGGTGCAATGTGTTCGGTTTCATGTGGGGAAATGCCTCAATAGAATGCTTTAGATGTTGTTAGTAGTTATGGAGAACCGTATTCAATTTCCACTGCTTCACCATATCATTCGTGTACCATAAGGTGGAAACCCTCGTAGCCAACGGCTCTGATGGATCAATCTTCGGGAAGGCTACTCCTTCTTACATTTTCCAAGAGAAAAATGTGATCAATACTAGTAGCTAGATAAAATGAAACTCATATCCCTTGTCTTTCTCTTCGCGATAGTCCTTCTCCATCTCATTGACAAGGTAACTCGCCTAGTTGATTTCCATTACCTCTACACACTTCCCTACGAGGTATACTACAAATCCAGTGACCTGTTTCGGATAGTTCTTTCTAGATAGCTTTCTATCTATAATCTCACAAGGTAGGTGCACTGTGCCATCTTGGATAGAGGATACCTTGTAGCCTCGCTTTCCCTTTTCTACATTGCCATAATATTCATTTGTGTGTTGTGCCAGGGAACGATTGGAAGTATTCCCTAGGTAGAACTGTTGAGGGTTTGGTCCCCTCATGCCCAGACCTGTAATGATATGGATCAACATCATATCCACAGTGACACGCTTGTCAAGCCATAGGTATCCTCCATGGTAGCATGATATGAATATTTTAACACAAGCGTTAAACTCCCGATGTCTGTTGAAGTGAGGGATATTCATTACATTTAGGATTGTCGATTCTGCAAACTCTTTAATACATGGCTGGGAGACTATGCATGGTTTCTTCCTAGTTGTCTTCATCAGATACCTGTGCAATGCGAGAATCACATAGTTCTTTTTGTCGTCGAGGTTGAAATCACTCTTACTCAGTGTTGGGATATGTCCTAACTGGGGTCCAACTACATGTATTCCCTATGGGATGTACATAGTGATTAGTGTGTACTCTAATTGACGTGGGATGTTGTCACGGTTCACTATGCCAGCCAAAGGCGGTATGTAGTCTGGCAAGACCGACAAGATATTCTTTGTGTTAGCCAGATCGTCATGGTGCTTTCTTTTCTTCTCAGTAGTACGACTATAAAAATGTCCCATCAAGGGGGATTCTTTCAATCCTCCAGTCGATGAAACCTGTATTCCTACAGACATAACTCTCTCAGGCATGACTTCCATGAGAATCTCCTCCATAGGCTTTTCTAGTGAGATATGTTCACCCGACATTCACAATTGTAACAAAATAAATCCTGTAGGCAAACATACAAGCGAGGTCATCACATAGATGGTGAGGTCTAGAAATCACAGTGAAATACAATGGATTCTCTATTAGCTCGGATAATCATGGGTGGAAAAAAGTGGTCCTGGCGCAGCGTCAGACGGGTTAAATAAGAAAGCGTCGTAACAGATTCCTACAACAACCAGGAATGCGTCCATCAATGTGAATCAGTACGTTATGGCCGAGTCTCAACAGTCCATTTACTCATAGCTATGTTTTCTAGTCGTTCTAAGGTGTTATTCTAATGGTCGAGGAACCTCCAACTGTCATATAGATTCTTCATGGCGAAGTCTCATTCTGCGTGGTGCCACTATTCCAACGAGGTTCATGTTTTGTAGATCAGCCTCCTGCAAAGTCTTCTATGGGACTTCCTATATTTTTTCTAACTTGGCTTTCTTTGTGTTAAGATTACTTGCCTTCTTTCTGGTGATTTTAGTGTCTAGATTCCTCTTTCCATTCTTATTCTTATTTTCACTTAGCATAGTAGCTTCACGCTATTGATGTTCTTTCAAAGGGTTCAAAGTTAATACCTTTTCTCTTCTTAACTCTAGGGTAGGTATTCTTCTTTCTTGCGTGGATAGTTCCTTCAAACCTTTTTGAGTTCTTTCATCCTCAATAGATAATTCTCTTTATCTCTACTTCTTCGACCTATCCTCTTGTTCTTCTATTAGTCGCTCTATTTTTCTAGCTATGAGGTCCCTTAGTTCTTGTGTTTTTTTTTCTATAGCTTCCTCCTCTTCTTTTCTTCTGATCTGGTCCTTCTCAATCCAAGTATTTCCTAACAAAAGTGGAAAGGGGGGCCTGTTCTCAAAAAATTTGATGACTTCAAATGCTTCTTTAGTCGATGTTTCGTGAGAAATCATAGGTATGTTAGTAACCCTTCCACATAGGGTTATCATCTTTCCTTTAAATAAGTGTATCCTTTCCAATGAAGGTATCATAACAGGCTTTCCCAAAATTTCCCAAATGCTTTCTGGCATAATATTCACATGTGTTTCCTCATCCAATACACAGTCTATGTTGAAGTCTTCTATTATTGTAACTATGCATTTTATCCTTTTAGGATCTCTAGCAAACTGATGTCTCTATGATCATCCATTACCTCTTTCAACTATACTAACATAGTTTCTTACTCTTTTTCTTTATGATTCTCTAACATATCCTTAGTCTTTTAACCTTCTTTATAGTTTTCTTGTCTCATGTTCATATTCTCAACTTTAGAAATCATCCTTGGAAAATCCTCAACCTCATGACCAATATCTTTACAACAAATAAAAATAGGGCCCATACCAGGGCATTCCTTAGCAAGATGTCCCGGTCTTCTGCAATTATAAAATAGTGTTAATCCTCTCTTTCTTTTAGACGAGTTCCAACCTCTCCTGTACTACACATTGGAAATACAATGCTGGACCTGCAATCTACACAAATTCATTTTAGGTTCCTACATCCATTTATTAGTCCAAAAATTCTTTCTATGCATAGGAATAACATATCTTTCTATTTCTATCAAATTTATTCAAAGCAACTCTTTCTTCTAACTGTGCCCTAGTTTTCAGACTAGGACAAAATATATCAAAAAAACCTAGATTCATATTTTCGAAGCAAAAATTTCCACTTATCTTACCTTTGCCAGACCACAAAGCTTCATAGGTTAATTATAATACTACACACTAGAGAAACATATCTATGCAAATCACTTTTCTCTTTTCTTCGGTTTCCAACAATCATAGTTTCATATCCCAAGAAAGAGACCATTTGTTGTCATAAGGGTAGATCCAGGGTTCAACACTTCAACAACGCACCAAGAAAACCCTAACTATTGGCCCTTTGGGCAACACCTGCTAAGCAGATGAAGTCTCACCCGAGGTAGAAGTAGGGGGGGTTGCAGGACTCAAGTGTGTACAACCAAGCTAAGACACAGATATGCGACTACAACACTTAACAGTCCACTTAAACAAGAATATGCATTAGTTCCTGAGTCTTATTCACATCGCAGATTAAACCCTTATTATAAATCAGTGTAGTAACGATAAAGATCAAGTACTTTCAATCACTTAGCACATAGAATTTACTCATATCTAGCATTCATTTATATTTACTACCATTAATCACTAAGCAATAACATTTGATACATTCATTATACATAACAACAACAATACTAAGAAAATAACCACATAAAAAACATCTCACAAAGCACATAAAGACACATGATATACATGGTTCACCCCAGTGTGGGGCTACATACACCAACTTCTTCTTCTTCTTTATTAGTCTCCAATATTCTTAAATTCATCTTCTCCTGCACACAAAGACACAAAGCCCAACTCCGCAGAGGACAAAAGATATGTGATCTACGCACCAAATCCTCCTTCCCAAAACTAGGTCAAGGCACCAATCTAACTCCTTAGTAGCACTAATCCAATCGGTAACTACTACTTTCGACATTACATTCCTACCTATATATACTTTTACAAAAGGGCCTATACATGGTTAAACCGATGGGCCGAAATCCCATAACCCATTACATAAACCCTAAAACCCTTTGTTGGGTCCACAAGCCTGCAAAATGAGTGATATCCAACGATCTCTACTTCTCTTGGGTGATCCATCCTCGACCAGCGTGTCAAAATCTCAAAAGTGGTCAAACACGACCAATATTTCCTCAAAACTTGGTCAAGGGCCAACATGCAAATTACATAGTAAATCACGCTCCCACAAGGATTCTAAAAAAATTAACATTGGAAGAAGCATGGAATAAAATTAAGCCAGATCTAAGTCACTTCATTGTATTTGGTAGTGTGGCATGGGCTCACATTACTGATGATAAAAGGAAAGCATTACAACCTAAAAGTGAGAAGTGAATTTTTGTTGGATATTATGAAGATGTCAAAGGTTACATACTTCTTCAACCTCATTCCAATGGGATTATTATTATAAGATATGTTAAATTTGATGAAAATCGCTTGACATGTGAGCCTAATTCATTGTTTGTCCTTTCTTTGTCATGTGATCCATCTTCAAAGTTTGTGCCATCTTCTATTCATTGTATAGTTTCTTATTCTTTAGATGATGACAATGAAGATGAAAATACATGTTCGCTTTCTCACATTCCTTTAGATAAGTCCATTGAACTCAAACTTTCACCAACACCATCGCTTCCAATATGGGTATATTCAACACGAGAAGTAGTTGGTGATCTTTTCGATGATCCTATAGATCAATTCCAAAAGCATTCACAATTCTAGCAATATTTTTCTCTTTTGGCTCAAGTTTGAGATACTCGTGATCAAAAAATGTTTTTAGAAGCTTCAGGTCATCCCTATTGGTACACAACAATTAATGAAGAATATCATTCCTTAATGGAAAACAATACTTTGGATCTTTTGAATGTTCCAAAAGAAGGAAATATTTTCAAATGTAAATGGGTGTATAGAACTAAGTATGTATCATATGGAAGTGTTGAAAGACACAAGGCCTGATTAGTTTACAAATGAATTTGTCAAGTTGAAGGCATACACTATAATGAAACATTTTCCCCTATAGAGAAAATGAACTCTATCCTCCTTGTTCTATCCCTTTCTACCTCACATAAATGGGAGGTCCATCAGATGGATGTTACATCGAACTTCATGCATGTGGATTTGCAGGAAAAAATCTACATGGAAAAACCTCCTAGATATGTTCATAATGAACCCAACCTTGTTTGTCTCCTTAAAAAATTTATTTATGTTCTCAATCAAGCTCCTCAAGTTGGGTATGCCAAAATGGACAAATTTCTTCTTGACATCAACTTTTCTAGATGCCATTATGAGCCTAATTTCTATACCAAGAATGTAGGAAGCCATCTCATAATTATTTTTCTTTATGTTGATGACCTTATCTTCACTTCTAGTGACCCTAAACTTTTAACCCATGTGAAAACCAATCTTAAAAATAAATTTGAAATGATAGGCTTAGGATATTTTAATTACTTCTTAGGCCTCTAAGTATTACAAACCAAGGATGAAACTTTTCTTTCCTAGTCTAAGTATGTTTGTGGCCTTCTTTGCTTCTTTGACATGGAATATTCTAATTTATCCCCTTCTCCCTTCCAGTCTGGAGTCAAAATGATTTCCACCTATACTTCTCCCAAATTCAATTACACTTTGTACCATCAATTAGTTGGTAGCCTCTTATATTTGACTCACACACGACCTGATATTTCCTTTGTTCTTGGTCTTGTTGACTGGTATAAGAAAACATCCCATGAAATCCATTGGAAAAAAAATTGATATTTTGGTATGTTTGGGGTACAATTTAGTTTGGGATATATTACAGTTCAAAGAGGACTCCCTTGTTGCTTGGTTTCAATGATTCAGATTGGGTTGGCAACCCTAATGATAGAAATTATGCTCATTTCAAAGACTCATTTGAAAGAAATTATACTCCCACCAAAGACTCATTTCAACATCAAAGAAACAAACATATTGAGCTACACATGCACTCCATCATAAATCTCATTAACAATCGAGTTATTGAAGTGCTCTTTTTCTCTATAGAAGATCTAGTTGCAATCATTTTCACAAATTATCTTATAGAAGAGAATATTTCCAAACTTTAATCTATGTTAGGAGTTCAGGAATTTGTCATTAAGAGGAGATAGGTTCTAATTCCTCCTTCCTTCTCCTATTGTATTTCCATTTTAAATCCTTCAATCCTATCCCAAGTTGTTCTTAAGAGGTGATGTTACATATTTAGACAGTTAGAAGTTATTTAATATCAACTTGGTCTATTTTTTCATTAGATTAATGTGTGCTTCTTACTGTGTTGATCTACTATGCAATAGAATGCATTTGCAATACGACGACACAATATGTTATTAACATAGAGTGATCTGGTGGTTCATATTCTCCTTAATTTTAATGGAGACATTGATCTATGGATTAGCACTTGATTGATCCATGATCTCTATTTAAATAGCATGGAGGATCATTTTTCAATGATCGATTGTTGGAAAATCTCTTGTAATGTTTTTATTTTTCATTAATAAATTTCATCAAGTGACCATGTTTCTTGGGGTCGTGGATGTTTTCCCACGGTGTTTTACCACATAAAAACATAATTGTGTTAATATCTTACCTAGTTGTGTGGGTGGTTACTGAAGGTGTTCATCCTTAGTTGGAATACCTGTGTTGTTTAACATGATGGTGGGTGTGTTGTTGGCGTTGGCAGTTTTTAGATTGTTATTCCCTCCTTCATATTATTGCATTAATGTTCCATAGGTTGGGTTTTAGTTTGTTGATATAAGAATTATCATGGGTAACTTGGTCTTTTACATTGAGGATAAAAGACTCTACCTATGCATGTTGGTGTTTCCTATGTATTATGTATTATGTGGGATCTACTAGATTTTATTGTCATTGTCCTTGATATTGTGTGTAATTTGTAAGAAGAGTGTACAAAATACACTAATTTAATGGTTGTTTGTTAAGCACAAACAATAATGTATTTGAGTGATAAAAATAATAACTCAAAGATATATTTACCATTTTCAAATATATCATATTCATGAAGTCAAAAAATTAAAGAATCGAAGAAAAACAACTTCATGAACAAGAAATTTACTAAGATCGAAATAATTTTACTACCAAATGAATAAGTCCAAGATAACACCTGCGAAGTGACATTGATGAATAAAATGGGCTCCAAATCCCTTCCTTGGTATGGCTCCATAGATTACTTGGTGTGTGTAAAAGATCCCCTCCTTGGAGTGTGAGCAAGGTAACTATATAAGAAACTCTCTCAAGGGGAAGTATCCCTCAACAATTTGGTGAAATTTCGATAACATATTTAGATAGCATAGCCTTACTTAGTATGTTGGTGATCTTGGTACATACTTGGAAGTGGCATGTGTTGATGATGTTGGACATAAATTTGAGAGGTTTCCTTGGTATATGATCCATGTGAAAACATATGGTTGAGTATCAGTGACAGTGATAGGTTGGACAAATTAGGCAGTGACATGTTGGATAGGTTGATCAATGACATGTTATATACAGTGACAAGTTGAATATACTGATAGGTTGGATATAGTGATAGGTTACAGGTTGATGTGAAAGTGGCAGTGAAAATGACATATTTTGTGGAATTGGCAGTGGAAGAGTTTGGGAAAACTGGTCTACACTTATATTTAATGGCGGAAAGATGGGGCAAGGAAAGGGGGTTGTATCCTCCTTTCGGTTGGAGCCGAAGCATCAGGGAGTTGGAGCTTCCTTCAAGTTGGAGCCTGAGAAATAGGTGGTTGTATCCACCTTCCTATTGGATCCAAATAACTCAGGGGGTTGTAGCATCCTTTTGATTGGAGCCAGAGAATTCAAGGAGTTGTATCTTACTTAAGGTTGGATCCTCCTTCCAGTTGTAGATGGAGAATTTGGAAGTTGGTGCTTCATATGAATGAATTCTTTATATATATATAAGAAAGAATTGTGTTTTTTTCTCCCATTTGGGTTTCCCTGTAAATACTAGTGTATTGTGTTCTTGATTTGATGTTGATGTGATGCTACTTATTTTTACATTCTTATGATATATATACATTGGATTCATTCATAGATGATACATTGATGATATATTACTCAAGATTGTTGTTCAAGTGAACAAATATATTGTGGATAAAAGTGGTATAAAATTCTCATACTGATTCACCAACCCCTCTCAATATTCCAACACATACCATATGTACATCTCATATCTAGGTTTAGTATATCTTTTAACCTTCAAAGTTTTCTTCCCAACATAGTTCTTGGGATAAAAAAACTGCATTGAACTAGTGTGGAAATCAACTCTATTCTTTGTTCTAGGATAATGTATAAATAGGGGGAAGTTTCCATGATCTAAGTGTAGAAATAACACCCATTTCTTGTTCTATACCTAAAAAAACTGATTAGGGTCTCCCTAGGATCAACCAAGATTTTAAATTTGAGGATTTAACTGTATTTATATAAAACCCTCATTTTTCATTTTCCTAAAATGGACTCATATGATCTCTAATTGTTGCACTATATGCATCATTGGAATATTATTTACAATCCCTTAAAAGGGGTATTCTCAAATTTTCCTTCTTTGAAACTTCATCTAGACCCCTGCTTTCCTTGGAGCATTAAAGTAGGTTCATTTTTTCATTCAAATTTCTATGCACTGATTTTGTTTTCATAAGCACCATTATTCTTTGGTATTAGTTGAATCATGTATAAGAATTCACCATGGAAGTCCTTGTCTCTCCATAAAATTTGGTCCTCTTCAGGTAATCTTCTCTTAAATATAATTTAGCATAGCATGGATACCCTTAGTATATTTCATTTACTCTTCATTCGCCTTGAAATAATTGATAGTATCACCCTTGCTTGAGTAGATGGGATATCCCATCCATCTATTGCAATTACATATCTACCTAGTGATAGAGTCTTCCCTTCATGGGTGCCCTAATTTAGTGCCCCTTGTTTCATTTTGGTGCCCATGCCATTGAATCCTCCTTAGATTGGGAGTTCGATTAGTCTACATACTAGATTTTATCGTCATTTACATTTAATCGTCATGTTTATATATTTACCATCAAACTCCCACACTATTGGTTGGTATCTATTATATTATCACATACCACAATCCCTCCACTTCATCCATGTTGTGGTGATTCTTAATTTGTATACCACCATCCATACGCCCCTAAGGAGATTACCATTCATTCCCTTAACTTATTCAATTCCATTTGTAGTCTCCAATTCAACATTTCATTCTTTTGGTTTCTTACTACATCATTTGTTTCCTCATTCCCCCATTTGGTCTCCCTCTTGGGATTCCTTTTATATATTATGTATATTGACAATTTGGTTAGATATTTTGGTGGGATCCTTGTCCCTTCACAATGATATTTCATAACCTCTTGTTAGACCTTTTAATATACCAAGAGGATATTTTTCTTCTTTGGAACTTATTTCATTCATGGTAGCATCCCTTTGTTTCCCTTGTTGATATCATTTGCAATGAGTCACCCTTCTGTCCCATTGAGTTTTTTTAGTTCCTCTTGAGTCCTGTTATAGTTTAATTTTGTATCCATGATTTTTAACCATCTAATGTTGTCAAGTATTGACCTCTAGTTGTTCCCTTGGTTTAATCATTTGTCCTTGAACAACCGTTTTCACAATAATCAATTATTCCCCATGGAATGATTTAACTCGCTACTAGATCACCCTTTCCTTTGATCTTTTAACAAGAGAATTCATGAGTCCCTTTATCATTACCTTATCATTAACCCTTGGTGTCAATATTTTTCACCCATCCTATACTTTCTACCTCATGTTAGTTTTCAATGACCCTTTAGTCCCTTGAATCTAGAGGGCCTTTCCCTATAAAATTCAACACTTGTATTTTAATAGTTTGATTTAGATGACAATGTACCTTGTGCCCATGTTCATCATTGGTGGGTTCCTCCAAGTATGGAGAATCATCATTGCTTTCTAACTTGGTTATGTCTGACATGCTCAATTCCATCTCATCATTGCACCATTGAGATTCATACACTTTATGGTTTAGTGGTCTAGTTGATTGTACCAAATTATCAGACATGTCTGGGTTGTATCATCCATCACACAGGGAACATTTTAGGAGCTAAAGTTTCTCCATGGGATAATTTTCCATGTTTTTTTCCAAAAAATGGATTCAGTGATTCCATTTTTTTCTAAAATGGTCCACCCAAATTCTATAGGATAAAATTATTTTACTCTAAAAATTACCAAACTTTTCTAGAAACTATATAAAGTCGTTAGAAATTTGAATTTTCTTACAAAATTATCACTAAAATTTTTAGGGTTGGTATTTTAAGAATAAGTAATATTCATTTATGTTTCTACACTTTAAGATAAGCATGGATCATTAAAAATTTCCCTACCCTCAGGAGGGAGTTTCTCTTCAGGTAGCTCCCCACATGTTTCAGCCTCAACATTTATTTTCAATGTTATAGCTCTAATTGTTGAACTTTGAATGTTGGTCCTTAGGACTTCCTCTTATTCCTAATTTCTAGTAGGATTCACCCTATTGACACCAACACCTTAATTCTAGGGTTTATTCATATGTACCTTGGTCTCATTTTCGTCATTTATGGGATACCTTCGACTAAGCTAAGAGTTTCCTCATTGCTCTCAACCTTGGTAAGATATTGTGTGCTCAACTGTATGTTCATTCTCACATAGTTTGGATTCCTACATATGTATCAGCTATCTAGCCTCATATGGATTTACTTGGATTTTATTGGCATGGTTCTACCATTCAAAGAGACATTGGTTTGAGCTTCCCTCTTTCTAGTTCATTTCAAATATTTAGATTCGTTTTCTTGTTCAATGGGGATCCTTTGGTTGTTTATTCTCCTTTCTCCCTACCCCCCTAGAGGGGGAATGGGAGCTTAAATTCCTATGTCTTTAGATGAGTTGTACTACTTATGCTTCTATGTTCAGCCTATCCCTTTAACTCTGGGCATGTCTATGTACGAATGTGTTGGGTTGCCAAAATACCATATTTTTACACACCTTTCCCTTTGCTTTTAACCATATTCCCTTCACTTTTCACCATATTCTGCTTTCCCACAACCTTAGATTAAGAACATTTTCATGATTACATATGGGCTTAGATGGTTTTATTTCCAAAGGATATATTTTAGTATTTTGAGTGAATTTATGATTAAATATTGGAAAAATAGAATGTTTTCAATTATATATCAAAGTAGGATGAGTTATATGATGTTTACATGTATATTTGAAGATTTTAACCAAGTCATATTTGACCACCAAGCCTTGAATTAGAATTTCCTCTTCAACCCCTTGAAGATTTGATGAATATTTGGAGATTCACTCATGGAGAACAATAACATAAGAGATATTTGTGAGAGGATTTGTAGAAATATTACTTGTTATGTGTTAACACATGGTTGTAGCCACATGAGACATCTTTGTCTCTAAGAGATATTTGTGGATCTAAATATATTATGAGTTATCTTATTTTTTGTATAAATAGGAGTGCCTCCTCCATTCCAAAGGGGAGTACTCCTGGAACATTGTGTCCAACTTATGATGGAATAGAGTAAATATTCTTTTCACATAAATTTCCATTCTCTAGTTTTAGATGAAAAATTATTTAAGTTAGTGTATGATGTTATGGAATAGCTTGTTACTTTGTTCTTAGGAGAATTGAACTCACTCCAAATAGATCATGGTAGCATAATACTTCATTGTTTATTTCTTCCCTAGATTAATTTTCTTTTATGCAAGTGTGATTAATACACTCTTTTCAATTCTTTAATTTCCTATCCTAACAGAGTATTGTTGTAAGGAGTTACTTCATTGTAGCATATTTCACCTTGCAACCTGACCTGCTACCATTTGAGCAATGATAATTTAATATTGAAAGAGATAGGATTCAATTTATGTTTAATTCATGCAAGTGTGTTTAGAAAACTCTTTCCAAATCCTTTAATTTCATATGCTGACAAAGTATTTTTGTAAGGAGCTATATTCATGGTAGAATAATTGACCTTGCAACTTGATATTCTACCATTTGAGCAATAAAAATTTAGGATTGAAGGAGTTAGGATTTACTTTCTTTCAAAGCCTTTATTTATTTCATGTGTTACTTAAACTTTATTTTAATCCCTTAACCTCATTAACTTGACATAGTAATGTTGTAAGGAGCATAGAATGCATACCTCACCTTACAACCTAATTTTATACTAGTG
Organism: Picea sitchensis; assembly: GCA_010110895.2. NCBI lineage: Eukaryota > Viridiplantae > Streptophyta > Pinopsida > Pinales > Pinaceae > Picea > Picea sitchensis. The sequence continues at coordinate 21,547 of SNQJ01S0147184.1, read as the reverse complement.
GAGCTATGACTAGTAAGGGTTGAAAAACTTAGAATTTGATTGAGTTTCCTTAGCTTAGGATTAGTTTCCTACTCCTCCATATATTTTTCCATCGTCATCACAAGATTACGATCATCCCTTGTTGATAATTTAATGAAAGCAATTTAAGAAATTGAATTTCCAGAAATATCAATGACTACCATGAAATAACATGCAACCATGATCTATTTGGAGTGAGCTCAGTTATCCTAAGAACAAATTATCAATATATTCCATTACATCATACACTAAATTAAATCATTTTTCATATAAAACTAGAGAATGAAAATTTATGTGAAAAAAAAAATATTTAGTCTATTCCATCATAAGTTGGACACAATGCTCCAAGTGTCCTCCCCTTTGGAATGGAGGAGGAACTCCTACTTATAAAAATACCAAGATAACTAATAATTTATTCATATCCACAAATGTCTCATGTGGTTACAACCATGTGCTAACACCTAACAAGTAATATATCTACAAATCCTCTCACAAATATCTCTTCAATGATTCTTCTCCATGAGTGAATCTCCAATTGTGTGCTGAAGTATGAAAAAGGCATGGAAACCATCCTGCAAATGACATATTTTATTTGGAATATTTGCTTTATTTGCAAATCAATGATGCATTCTATGAAATGAATGAAGGTGTGTAAAACAACAATAGTCAATTGGGAAAAGCATAAATGTTGGCCAAATATGAGGTTAGGGAATATGTAATATGGAATGGACCAATGGTATAAGAACATATAGAATGATGAATACCCCCCCCTACTGAAAGTGTTCTCCATCCCTGGAAAATGTATCAAATAGGGAAGGACATGGAATAAGGAAGGATATGGAAGGACAAATAATTATTTTTTCCAAATACATGTCTTCTAGAATTCAAGGAATTATTGATTAAAGATTAGAAAAAAAAATATACCTTCACCTACTTGATAAGTCTTCTGAGAGATCTTTTGTTTCAAGAATTTGTTGTTGTTGCTGGATCATGGATCTTTGGATTGAAAATAGTCTGATCTGAACAAAGGATGAGATTTGAAATTGTACCCTCTTATTGCTTGAACTAAGTTATTGGTGCTGAACTCTGGAGTTGAATCTTTGATTTATTGGAACACTGTTGCAAGTTGTTGTTAGTTTCATGAAACATATAGTCTTCATTCGTATCTTCATTGTGGCATAATTATTATCTATGTGAAAAGGATTTTTCTGAATTTGAACATAGAAACAAATTTTTGGATTAAAAACCATTAATGAATGTTGTTAACTGACACGAGACTACTCACCATTAATGACAATGAGACTCAATACGATCAAGTAAAACTTACTAGGTATGAATAAATGAATTTCACGTCAAATCAACTAGAAGATCTAACAAACATGGGACATTAATGTATTCCCACTATTTATTGGCGAGAGAAATTCTCATTAAGGCATGCAAGCCTCAAGGTACTAAATAAGTCTCTAGTCTCGATCCCAGATGATGCGTTGAAGTCGATGCGTCAATACTTGTTATAAGGGGGGGCTTAAGGAATCCCCCATCATCCAACATGAGTACAAAGTAATTATTTTTAGGACCATATATGAAATGTTTTCACTATCAAGATGGCTTTATTTGGAAAAAAGGAAGAGGTCAACGAGGTAAGTCATCTTGGTAAGTGAGATGAATGGTTTTATTCATGGGTTAGGGTGAATGAAAGTGAGGTAGGAAAGTATGAAAACTTGCAAAATCGAAAATGTGTTGAAGTCGTGATCTAGTGTGGGTAGGAAAATGGAAATTTTAAGGTTGAACACATGAACAATTTGGATTTCAAAATTTATGAATTATTAAGCTTAGAAGGAAGGAAAATGGGTCATCACATAATGGGCTTCTGAGAGGCTTATTTTGGTAGAAATGATGGACATGGTTTGAAATAGAATGATTTTGACTTTGTCGTGATTTCACTGAGACAGGTATTCTCAAGAGTATGTGGTATTCGAAATTCACTTGTGCATAGATTGGTCTTCTTTATCATATCAGAACCTGCAAAAAAACTTAGCACTAATGTGCAATAAAATGTGATTTTATTGAAGAATAAAGGTGATCAGTCTTTCTTCATCCGATATACATGCAAAAAATCGCAAATAGTTCTTAATAGAACAAATCCAAGGGAAATAAACAAAATGAAATGCATTGTTTACCTATCGAGAAGTGGTGCACCTTGGACTAACCATCAATGTTTCTTTGTTAAATTATTCATTTGATGTTCAATTTCAATGATTCAAAATCCAAATAAAAGTATTAGAAGCATGTTTGAATAATATGATGTTCTTAAAAAAAATTCAAAGTCTATTGGCTATAAAATCAAAAAATGACCAAAAAATTTGATATCCTTGAATGATGATGAAAATGCCTCCATGACGTAGAGATCATCGATATCTTTCCAACGATGCATGTTTCTCCTCAAATAGACTCTATATGAGAAATTTATTGCATTTTAAAGTTTTTGATAAAAAATGATGAAGGGGTGCCACGTGGAAGCACCAAAACAGGAAATGTTGAATCTGTATGGAATGTATGGATGCTAACGTGGAAGATGATGCATATTTTCACTAGTATAACTTGAGTTAACATGTAAGTTGATTGGGCAGTGATATGACATGTGACTAGGAAGTGACGTGGCTTATGACTGGGTGATGATGTGGCTTGTGATTGGGAAGACATGTGGACAAATTGGAGTCTTCCACGTGGGCCAATAAGAGGATTCCATGTGGTGGCCTCAGTTTGGCCAAAATTTGTTGAACCATTGTAGATTGGAGACGATGAGAATTGAACTCACAACCTCTATTGAAGAAACCAAACAATTTACCACTATACCACAACCATTACTTATTAATTGAAATGAGAACGAATTTATTTAAATTAAACGTATTTGAAAAGTGGTTTAAAACAAGGTTCAACAAAGAATGAACCTGTGACCTCTATGAACCAAACCAATCATTTTACCAATAGGCCATGCCCATGACTTGTTAATTGTCTTGGGAATAAAAATATTTAAATCATTTTATTGTGAGAATTTGTTAATAAGGGCGCGCTAGCCAAGATTTGATCCCATGACCTACAACCAAGAAAATAACCCAAGCGATGTGCCACGCGTCATCTCATTAAACCAACATGGAATTATTATATTTCAATTGAAATTTGTTAGCCCAAATATTAGATAAAGTTCATGGATCTAAACAACCGACTTAACAACATTCAAATCAACATTTTACCAGTGCAGCGCGTCGAAGCTTCGTACAAATCACACAAAAATATTGTTTTATTACAAGTTTAAAGATTGGAAATACAAAATACTGAAGCCCGAATGATGGATTTGAACCTATAACTAGGTTGTAAGTGAAACAAGGTTACATTAATGCACATTGCAAGGTGAAGTATTCTACAATGAATGCAAATCCTTACAAAAATACTTGTTACGAGGGAAAAACTCTCTATGGCCAGGGTAAACCACAATAGACAGGTATGACTACATAAATCTACTCAATTCCAACATATGCTATATAAACCAATGTGCTAGCGAGATAAGAAAGAATCCTACCTTGTTCCAACATTTGAAGATGTCCACTGTTGAGAACTTTGACCCAAATCTTTATACCTGCGAAAATTTCTCGACAAACAAGTAAAGCAAGCATATAGTGATAATATAAAAGGTTAACACATTGGATATCATAATCCACCAATAAACATTACAAACATGCCCATGGATAATAATTATATATTTGCTCAATACCAATAGGACGGGAAAGGAGTATTTCTAGTTATAAATAATCAATAGAAGCAATAACATTACAGACTTCCATGTCGACACGATTCAGAACCAAGAAGCCAAGTTCCTTCCAACTTGGTCTCCACCTCTTCAATCCTCCACCAAAGGCGAGCTCATAGAAAAGAGACAATGAGGTTCTCTCAACAATAGGGAAAGAGCTTGGGGGATGAACATTGTGTTTAGACTTGAGGGACAAAGGGATGTAGACTCAATATGAATTAAATTCTCTAGAGTAACTTTTCTCTCAAAGTTGAATGCTTTCTCCTCTTTTCCATAGATCAGAATTGTGCTCTTATAGCCTTCAAAATGCAACTGAAGGGCCGAGTCAGAACATTTCCAGTATATGGAAGGCCAAGGATCGGAGTCTCATGTCATGACATGGAAACCCAACTTCATTTTTGTATTTTCTAGCACAAATCTTGATGTACACGGGATTTAGTGGAGCAACCTGTGTATACGCATGATGTATAGTAGATAGGTTGTGTATATGTGAAAAATTGTGTATTTTTATCTCTGGATTCATCAGAAAGGGATGAAAAGTCTGCATAGGGAAATGGAAAAAGGCCCTCTGTGCAATATATAAATGGTGAGGAAAATCTTGCTATAAAAGATGCCCCCTAATGTGTGATATTAGAGGAGTATCTGCGATGGTTGAAATACATTATAAATAACCTACAAGTGGAGTGGTGTAAATCCAGCTGGAAAGACTAGTTTCTCATTACATCTTGTTTTGACTTTACATACATGGCTTCCAATAGAATACAATGCAGATCCATGTGGAAAATATACCAAATAAGTCTTTGTGGCCACAAATAGGAAAATACAAATGCGGTTATATGCCAAAAGTTGTCATAATCACGAACAAGGCCGAGTAGAACTAGTCTCAAAACCAATCTGAAGATATGTTTATACAATGGGGTATAATCTGATGTCCCGTGATTACTGAAGTCAAATAGGCGTTGGTCCAATGGCAGGGAAGAAACAACTCAAGAAATCTACGGCCACATAGTGATGTCTTAAAGTCTTATACACATCCGCCAAAGGTTCAAGTCTACATCATGTGAATAAAGGAGTTGAGGTAAAACACAATGAGACATCGTTTGATTACCGTTCATTGAGGTATACAGTTAAAAAACATGAGACAACCTACCAATAATAAAAGTAGGTATCAAGGCACCGAGCACATTCCTACAAGTGTGAATAAAGGAGTCGATGTCGAACACCTAAGGAATCCATTGATCAGGAGACATTTATGTATTCCCATCTATCAATGGCGAGATATCATGCCACTAATGACTTCAAGTATCAAGGTACTCATAAAAATCTAGGTCCCATATCCAGAATAAATGAGTTGAAGTCGATGGAAAGAGACCAGGTGAAAGGAGAGAATTAAGGCATCTCTCATCAGTCAGCAGGAGAAACAAAGCATGAGATTCATAATTTGGTGGAGATCAGATGAAGAACATGTTCATGAACCAATGACCCTGTGCATATTTCACGTGTGCCAAATCCAGGCAGTACATGAAAAATACCATATGAATAGCAGCCAATGATGAAAACTACTGAAAAAGGCAAGGAAACCACCAATAAGGATAATGGAATCCAAGACACTGCACAAATCCCAAAGTGTGAATAGATGTATTACCGTCAAACACAAGGGAAACCATCCAATCAACAACTAATGATGAAATGTTGACTGTTGGGTTCAAGGTGACCTTCCAATGATGAAAGGAGGGCCAGGGTGCATGATAAGACCATAGTATCATGTGATTCTGAGACAAATTGAGGGTATGGATGACATGCAAAGTCAAGAGTTCTGAGGAATGGCCAACACAGGTTGATAGACTTCCTTTGAACAAGAGCATGAGATATATGGTAGACTCTAGCAACATAGACTCAATGATGTAACTATTATATGAAAGAGACATCAATAATGTTCTCTATAGGTACTGGAAGAGTAACCAATCCATAGAGAAAACGCTGTAATGAGATCATCTTCCTAAGGCCATGCTAAACCCAAAATTATGATGACACAAGGACTCAATAACTTTGTGCTATGTTCAAAGGCGACACGACTGCTACCAAATATAATATAGTACTCCCTTACCACCCGTCTTTTTTTTGTTTTTTTATAACAACTAAATGTTATGATACAGAGGAGGAAATGAGTGTCGTAAGTAAGAAATACTAGCTCCAACAGTGAAGCGTACCTATGCTCAATGCAAGGAAATGCATGTGGGAGATGGACACTCGGGGTGATGTTCCCTCCAGGGTATAGGGTGTCAAATTGTGAAGGATATAAATAAGGCTTTGTCTGGTTGAGGATGTAAAAGCTACTTAGGCAATGGTTTATAATGCAAAGAGAGAACCAGATAAAGGCTCAATACTGCAAGCAAGGGCATGAGATGCAATCACAAAGTAATGCCAAAAAATGTCCTTTTTATGTCTTTTAGTCTACTTGGTCTGAAAAAGGGATAAACGTTTTCCAAATAGATGTATTTTCAAATCTAATTTACGAGTGTGAAAAAGACAATTTCAATTGGCAATCTTTTCTATTTTTGGTAATGAGTCAAAAAAGAGCTTAACTAAGACTCACAACCTTTCAAATCCAATTTAACGAGTGTGAAAGGGACAAATCACTCGAAAATCTTTTCGGTTTTTAGACAAGTTGGAAAAGAGCTTAAATAAGACTCATTTTGGGAGTCCGTGGGGAGTAAGGCCGCATGTGTATGAGTGAGAAATGAGGCTCATCATAAAGTCATGTATCAAGCTATAATGGACTCCCGATCCTAAGGAAAAAACTCGGCATTGACACCAAATGACAAAGAGGATCTAACTAGGGCGCCCATGTTTGGTAAGTCTCTACCATTTATTAGCGACACTACTTATAACAGATGGGAGGTTCTGTGTCACAAAAAATGGGTTTGTACATAAGGCATAAAAAGTGGTGTTTAGAGGATAATGCAAAAATTCATGATGGAGTGGATACCTATCCTATATGTTAGGTTATGAAAATACCTGCACGAGGTGATGAACACCCAATCATAATGTTGAAATCCGCAAGAAAGTTGGGTCAAAACTACAAAAGCCAGCTCAAAACCACTCTTGTATTAGTCCATTAGGTGAAAAAATGGCATGAAACTATATAAAGTGGGTAAAAATAACTTATAAATACTAACAAAATAAAAAATTACTATACCATTTTGATTTTTACCCAAATAGTGCAATTTGGACCAAAATACCTCCAAGATTCAAACGATGATTGTGGGAGAATCAAGCAACGAAATCACGATTCGTCTGTATTAGGTAACTCTAGTTCTCATCCTCTTCAAACTCAATGGATTACATTTTTTAATTAGGTTCCAATTTTTTAGTTATTGAGGGTGTAAAATGTGGATTTTAGTGTACACGGGTTGTCTTTGTTTAGGTCGTGCATACGAAGAGGTATACACTACTGTGTGAACCAAGGGGGGCATATATTGAGCCCTACGCACGACTGTATGCAAAGGAAGCCACATACAGGCACGCAAATGACCAAAAAGGAAGGTTTTAGCTCAAAATTTAATTTGTCCTTTGCAGGATGGTTCTTGAATGGAGAGAGTGAGAATATGAGGAGGTTGATGCAGCTGTGGATCGAGATCTGGTGGATCAAGCATCTCTAAAAATATGTGTCATGTGTAAGTTTTGGGCTCTCAAAGGAATGAGGGCCCAAGTGAGGTTTTTAGAGATGTTGGTGGGTTACTGGGACCCTGATAGAGAAAGCTTTATCCTCCATGGACAACCATTGAGGATCAAAGTAGAGGAAATCTACTTCTTGAATGGTCTATCACACTGAGGATAGGTTGTATACCTCAAGTCACATAGATCAGGGAGTGGGATGAAGATCGAGGAGTATATCGATGCCCACTGTGTAGCGGGGACTCCCAAGGTGGGAAGCCAAATCCCTATCCGAGAAATAAGTAACCTCATCCTGAAGATCATCGTGCTTGTATTGACTAGGATCACAGATTTAGATTCATTGCACCAGGCATCGAGGATGCTCATGTTTTATGCAATATAGTGTGTGAGACCCACTGTCTATGACTGGTATACCTCACTACTGACCAATATGAAAGGTCAGTTGATAGAGTGCAAATAAGGGGGTAAGAGAAACTTAAGATTTTCCTCTATTATTTGCAGTTTATTTTTCAAGTAGGCTACAGGTCTAGGACCTAGAGTGGAGATCCTTCCTAGAGGACTGGGCGATCCAACCATGGTGTGGTGGACCGAGGTCATGAGATGGCAGGGGGGAGGTAGGGTGCCACCACCCTACAATGAGGATTTTTTCTTCTGGTGGCAGCGAAAAGTCATTTCTCTGGATGACTATCCCTATGCAGGGATTGGTTTCATAGGATATCTAGATATGCCACTTCCACCAGGGGCTGCCTACAGTGACATAGGTAAAAAAAAAAAAAAAATATTTCATTTTTTTGTAGTTTTGTATTATGAGACAAAAATATTTTTGGCTGGTGTTTAAATATTAACTAGACACTTCTGTGATGTAGACGTGGGTCCGCAACAGCCAAAGGGTTTACCTCGACATTGATGGAGGCACCAGGGTGATGAGGGGGGCAGTAGGAGAAGCCGAGAGAGTCCTACCAAAAGTGCAGGGAAACCTGTCTCATTTGACTCAGAGGATTCCAATGGTTCAGGTAGAG
>SNQJ01S0147183.1:24589-42750 GCA_010110895.2 Picea sitchensis | reverse complement strand
TTATCTTTTCTGGATAATCCCCTTCCTTTCACATGACCGCGGTCTGTGACCGCTCGCTAATCAAAAATTTGTTTCATGATTTCGTGTTTCGTGATGTCGATTGCGAGTCACCTCGATTTTCCCAACTCGTGAAACTCTGAGGTGGAGCCTAGCAATGCTATATCCTTCCCTTCTCTTCCGTTGATGTGACCATTGGCTGTGACCACAACCCTATTGGAAAAGGAATTTCATGATTTCACGATCTCCGATGTGGAGCCTAGCAACGTGCTAGCTCCTCCCTTAATCCTTCGACAATGTGACCTTGGCTATGACCACGGGCCAAACATTTGAGCACTTCGCTTGCCAGATCAACGGTCCAGATCTCTTCTTCGATCCAATGGCTCAGATCTCATCACGACTTCGCATTTCTTGATTTCACGACTCGCAATGTCGGAGGTTAGAGCACCTCCCTTCTTCTGAGTTTCGTACTCACGATTTGCTAGATCAATGGTCCAGACTCTCCGTTTGATCGACAGTTGTGATCAAATCACGACTTCACATGTCGAGGGTTTGAACACGAGCCAACCCTGACTCTTCCAACTCCTGATATCCGATTCAGCGCTTTGTGTCAGATCGATGACCCACAACCCTTTGAGATCCAATGGTCCAGATATTATCGGGACTTTGTGTTTCACAAAGTTGGAGGACTACTCACCTCCCTTCTCCCGACTCTCGATTTTCCAAATCTTGCACTAGATCAACGACCCTCAACATTCCTCAATCCAACAACTCTGATCAATATCGTGAACTTAGACTTCGCGATGTCTGCGGACTGCTCAATGCAGTTCTTCCGATTCACAATTCTGTGAATCTGCTTTATCCACTACCACATGTCCTTCCCAGATGAACGACTAATATTGTTGCAGCTCCCAGCTCCTTGGGTATTTGCCTCCTGCCTTCCCGACATTTACGAGCATTAGATCAATGGCTCACACCTCCCCATGATCTAACGGTCTAGATCAAATCGTGAACTCAGACATCGTGAGTTCCTACAACTCTTACCTTTGACTTTTCCAGTTCGTGAGTCAGTGAAATGCTTATCTCTCACCATGTGTCCTCTGGATCCAACGGTTCATATCTCATCGTGATTTCTCATTTCGCGGAGTTGGAGAATGGCTCTCAACCATTATCTTCTTCACATTTATACAGGATCCGATGGTTGCTAGTTATTCTTGCTTTGATCCGACGACTGAGGTCAAATATCCTCCTCTGCATGCTCCTCCTGTCTAGAATCTGATATGACGACCCAAATCATTCAAAGTGCTCGATCCAATGGTCATTGTTTCTCCTCCTCCTGATCTTTGGAAAAATTTACCCTCGGCCTTGGTGCACACTTGCGCTCTACGTGAAACTCTACACTATCTGCGTGAAACTCTTCACTAAAGTTACCCTTGGCCCTGACGCACACTTGCGCTCCACGTGCAACTCTGCACTATTTGCGTGAAACTCTGAACTATCTCTTATGAAATTCTCGAGCTTGCTCATCTGCGTCTTCCCAAAATAATTATGGTGCCCACCTGGCACATTCTTCCTTTCTCATCTTCTGGTCTCTGGAGCTTTGGTTCGTTGTTGTTCTTTCCTGTAAACATGTCATCGTCATTGGTGTTCTTGCCATCAATGACAAGCACACTCTGCCTATGAAAATGCCAACAAATATTGGGGTGATGGAAGCATTGCAAAACCATTGATCAAGGGATACGACCTACTGTGTGTTCGATTTTATATGAAAAGAATACCTCTGTGGATGAATTATATATGCGTTGAATGAGTTTTGCGAACCAAAATGAAAGGGAATTTTGGAAGCATTGTTATTTGAAGTCTCGGTTTGGAATTGTGTTATACACAGGGGCCCCTTTTGATTCCACATTGTAAAATGTTGTAGTAGTTAAAATACTATTGGTGGTAATGTTGTGGACCTCAGTCTGTCCATTCTTCAACTGTTGGTATTGATTGTTGTAATGTTGTGTCTCCTTGACTCTATTGTGCGTGAGCTATGTTATTATTGTTGAATGTTTCTTGGGCACTAAATTATGAAATCATTTATGTGCAATGCAATTTCTAAATGCAAAATGAGCAGCCTTGAAGTAAAACACCAGTTCGGGATTTTGGAAACAAAGTGTTGAATTTCAATTTTGAAACAATAAAGGGTTTCAAAATTTAATTGATTTTGAAGATGATATTGTTTGGTATGGATGATGATAGAACAATATCCATTGGAGTCCCTTCCATTATATCACTTTACGCACGATAAACTTTCCTCATTATGCCACTTACACTTCTACACTCCTTGTTCTGTTGTTATTCATTTTTAAGGAAAATTCTATATGAAAATAAGAGAAAGGATGTAAAGGTGAATTGATGATTAGTGTTTTGGGAGCTGGGTATATACACAGTTGATTGTTTTATTGATTGTTGAAAAATATCCATGTATCTTTCCCCCTCCATGATATCATTTTATGTACAATACAAAACCCCCATGCTCCCAATGACCCTATCAACCCCATGTGCGTGTGGCAATTAATAAATGGGATTTTTATGGATGGATTGCATGTGTCCCGTAGTAAATAATGAAGCCAACTCTTGATTTATTTAAGTGGAGTTTCATGTATGGGTTATTAATAAATTTCCATGACTGATTAAATATTGCTACAGGGTGAGTTTCCTCAGCGGGGGGCAGTAATGGTTGGAATAACATAGGCAGAGGTAACTAGCAGTGACGCCACATAAGGCCTTGGTTTTCTATTCACTTCGGTGTTGATGCACAAGAGTTAAACCAACTATTTCAAGATGGTTTTTTCAATTTGGTTGGCCATGGTATATTTCACCCCCGGCCTGAAAGACCCCCATTTCAACCTCCTAAAAATTTTCCCGGCATTCTTGTTCCTCCACACATATCAATGCATCCCCAAGGGTCTAACCAACCAAAGGTTGTCACAAAAAAGTTAAGAGAGGACAACAGTGATAAGAGGCAAAATGCCTCACACAACAAATATGGATTTTGATGATTTTTATGTTGTTTAGTAATGAAGACAATGTTTCATTATTTTGACCAAGTTTTGGGACAACAAGCTTTTATTTAGGCATTTTTTTAGAATAAGATGGATATATTATTATGGGATATGGTCATAATTTTTGTGGATATTTAATATTCGATTTAAATGATGAGCATGGGATTTACAAGGGTGTTATGTGATTCAAATGATTAATTTTATACTTTATATTTGATGATTATCAAAGAAAATAATGGGAGTCACAAGGGGTCCCACCTATTTATATATTATTAATTAGACCCTTAGTTATATATTATTATTAATTATTTCTCTCAAACTGATTAGTTAAGAAAATCTGGCTTAACTAAAGAAAGTAGTTGAACTACCTCAACTTATTGAGAAAGAATAAAGGCTCAATGAGATGAAGAGACAAGGGGGAGAATAGAAGGGGAACTGCAACACTAAGGTTTGCTCTCTAGTTAGTGAGATAGCTTTAGTTTTCATTCATTTCTGAGTTTACTTGAAAGCCTAATCCTCTTGATTACAACAGGGTCTTATTGGAGATAGAAGGATTTGAAACTGAATCATACATTTCAGGAGCTTGTTTTAAAGGTGTTTGATTTATCCTTGATAGTTTGTGTATTCTTGTTTGTTTATGAATTAGTTTTCATGGTTGATAAAGAATATCTTGTAGAGTCAAGATACAACATTTTGTGTCAAGCTGATCCAAATCATTAGTTTCAGTTTTGTTTCTCTATCGGGGTCTTTTTGTATGGTGCCCATCAGAGACTTCTAAATTTGACTTTGGTCCATAACCTCGGAGGGGTTTGTAAAAGAGAAATACAGTTTTGTATCTCAGAATGAAATAAAATTAGATTATTGTTCTATCTCGTACATGTGTTTTCATGACTTGGTTCTTCCTTTTTCTTTTGTCTCCATGTTTACTTCAATGTAAAATCTGTATACGTTCTCCTAGCTTTGTTTAAATTTTTATTTTTACATTGTTACAAATATAAATCATAAAATCAGCCTTGATCCTTTGTACTTGATACTTGTGGATTGAGTGAATGTTTTGAGGCTATAAACCTCGGGTGACATTCCCAACTATCTTGTCCTAGCCAGGCAAGATCTAAAAATGATCGAGTAAGGTATTCGATACCTTTTCCTCAACACCACCATTCTGTCAAAGGAAAGGAAACCACTTGACCCATTATGTTTGTTTATCATATGCAAAGCATTGAAAATATCCCTCTAGAAAAAATTTCACAGTCTCACTTTTCCCATCAGATTGAGGATGGTAAGATGAGCTATGAGCCAATTGAATACCCAAACAAGAAAATAATTTAGTCCAAAAATTTCTAGTGAAAATTGAATCTCTTTCACTTACAATAATCTTGGGGATTCCATGTATCTTTTGAATTGTTTCCATGAATGTTGTGGCTACTATACTTTCTTTAAAAAAATGAGAAAGAGAGAAAAAATGGGCATACTATGTCAGTCGATCCACTACTACCATGATGATATTATTTCCTTTTGTTGGTTAAACTTGTAATAAAATTCATTGAAACTTATTCCCATTCTAATTTGGTATAGCTAATGGTGGTAGGAGACTTGGAATATTGATTGTCTCTCCCTTATTCTACTGGTATACCACACATTCAGCCACAAAATTGTGACCGTAAGTCTTAAGACCTTTCCAAAAAAATTCATTTTTGATGATGTCATAAGTTTTCAAGAACCCTGAATGTCCTCTTATGGGAGAAGTGTGCAATTCCAAAAGGACCTTCTATTTGAGTTGGGAATTCTTACATAAATATAGGTGATCATGATATCATAACAAACCATTCTACCAAACAAATATATCTAATCGACTGGGGTCCTCTTGTAGTTTTTTAATGATATTGCATACCTCTTTATCTTTCTTCCATTCTATCCTTGCTTCTCCCACCAAATCAGAGTGTGGAATAGAAATAGCACATAGTAAACCCTCTACTTTTTCTTCTTTCCTTGAAAGTGCATCTGCCAAAATATTATGTTTTCCTTTTTTGTAGATAATTTCAAAGTCATAACCTAGCATATTTGTAACCCAATTTTTTTGCTCTTCTGAAGATAATCGTTTCTCCAAGAAGTACTTCAAACTATCATGATATGTTTTTACTTTGAAGTGTCTTCCTATTAGGTAAGGACGCCATTTCTTAACTTCATGTAGTATGGCTAACATTTCATTTTCATAAATGAGTTTGAGTAATTTTTTCCCTTTAAGTAGGCTACTTTTAAAAGGAAAGGGGCCTTCCTTCTTGCATTAAAACTACACCAATTCCATGGCCTAAGGCATCACACTCCACAATAAAGGTTTTTGTGAAGTCATGTGTGGTCGAGATAGGAGTCGTACACATAGCCTCCTTAAGCTTCTCAAAAGATTTGGTTACTTCCTTAGTCCAATAAAAATGCTTCCTTATTTAATAATGGTGTTACAAGTGTTGTTATTTGATCACATTTCTTGAAAAAATTGCGGTAATAGCCTGTCAATCCTAAAAATCCTTTAAGTTTCTTCAAGATTTTGGGAATTGTCCATTCACTGGTAGCTTTAATTTTTTTAGGGTCCACTTTGACACCTTCATGAGATACAATATGACCCAAATATTCCACTTCTTGAACCCCAAAGGCACACTCGGAAGGATTTTCATAAAGTCGTTTTTATTCCAATAGTTATAATACTTTTTAAACATGTTGTACATGCTCTTGACAAGATTTTCTATAGATTAGTATATCATCAAAAAATACTAACACAGATTTTATAAGGAAGGGTTTGAAAATAGAATTCATCAAGCTTTGAAATATTGAAGGTGCATTAGTAAGACCAAATGGCATAACTAAAAACTCATAATTATCTTCATGTGTTCTAAAGGTTGTTTTTGGAATGTCTTCTTGCCTTTTTTTGATTTGATGATATCTCAAACGAAGATCCAACTTACTAAAGAAAATTGCTCCATGCAATTCATCAATAATAGGAATAGGAAACTTATATTTGATTGTGGTTTTGTTGATTTGTCTATAATATGGACACATATGCCATGAACCATCATTTTTTTGTAACCACCACTATTGGTGAAGAGAAATCACTTTGGCTAGGTCGAATGATGTTGACCTCTAACATTTCTTCGATCGTACACTCAATATCACTCCTCTGTGCATATGGATAGGTTTGTAAGGCCTAATGTTAGGTTGTACATTTCCTGGTTGTAAATGAATAGCATGATCATGATCTCGAGTAGTTGGAAGACCCTTAGGCATCTTTCTAAATACCTTGGAATGATTTTTGATAACTATTCAAAGATCCACTTGAGAAAAAGATATAGATAATTAAACATCTAGTGAGCACAATTTGCAATTACACCATCATGTCCCTTTTTTATTAATTTTGTCATGCTATTAGATCTTATCACTTTATAGTGTTTTCCTTGGATACCTCTAGGCTCAATTTCCTTTCCTTCTGAGGAAAATATCATGAAAAGATCTTAAAAATTAAGGGTCATTGATCCCAATGATTGTAACAATTGGACCCCTAATTCAACATCAACACCACCCATTTGGATGGAAATAATGGGACTATCCAATAAATACTCCCCCACATTTATCTTAATACTATGGCACTTCCCAAAGGTGGGGTAAGTAGCCGAATTGGTAAGTCACTCTTGTAACGACGGTGTGACCCGTGTTCGAGTCTCTCGAAGGCATTTCTCACTTGAATGGGAGTGTTGATTCAGTGATTGGGCATGTTAAGTTGCATTGCATTGTAGGAGCATTTAACCGGGATATGAACCCCCATCTTTTGTCCCAGGCTGTATTGTCGAAGAAGTTCCCTGGACGGACGACCTGCCACCTCCTCACGCAGAGAAGACTATGGGCAATGAGTTTCGCGAGGAGAAGAGCAAGGTAGCGGCTGACGCGGGTGAGGAGAAGGATTCGGGAACTGCCCACAGCAGTGGCTCGGATGGCGGTTTGCATGGTTTTCTTCTCAGTGATGATCACCTGGCCTTGGTCTTTGAGCTACGCAGACACTTGGCGGATGTGGAACTCAGGACGCTCCTCATGAGCCAGCGTTTAGACATCCTCCTTGGCGCGTTTTTCGGAGCTCCATCTCAGCACAAGTGTCCACTGTGCGCACAGGAGTTTTCTATTCCAGCGAGGCATGCTTGGCAGGCGAGTGAAGGTGACGGTGCAATGGGTGAATAGGTTTTACTGCTTCTTGGCTTTTGTTTTCTGCTTTGCTGTCTTATGCACTCTTGGACCATTAGCCCCTGTTCTAGTTTCCTGCGGGCAGGACAGGGGCTCTGAACTAAATGTTTTATTGTTATAATTGCTATTGGCCCCTTAGCTATACTGGTTTCCGGATACCGGCAGTATTTTTGGTGGTTTTTAGCCTTGACTATGTATTTTGCCTATGTTTTGTGATGATCTAATATAGAAGGTACTACCCTCTCTTTTTTATTTAAAAAAAAAAAAATACTATGGCACTTCCCTGAACAATTTATGGTGCCTCCATTTGCAATCATTACTTGAAACTATGGTGCTGGAAATACAAAACAATTGAGACTTATTTATAATTTGTAATTGATGAAGTTATGGGTACTACCAGAAACAATCAACATTGTTAATTTTTTGTTTTTGATATATCCTTATATCGTGAGTGTTTGTGGAGCACTGATGTCAAACAATGCATGACAATATATCATTGGAATAGTCTCTTCTAGATCTAGATTTTATGATGGTTCTTATTATTTATCTTCTTCCTCTTCATAGTTTATGTAGAATAATTTCTTCTCACCACATTTATATCCCTTACTATACTTGTTGTCACAATTGAAACATAGTCCCTTTTCTCTTCTTTCCTCCATTTGCTGAGTTTTCAATCTTGTCGGTTGAGTGAGGTTAGTAGAGAGAATATGGTGCTCTCTATAGTAGTTAGTGGCTATCCTTCTAGTAGCCATTTTTTTCCCACTTTCCTTGCCATACCAAAACCATTCTCTAGGGATTTAAGTTCAAAGAGACACGCCTCATGTTGAATGTTCTCCTTTAAAGTTTCCAAAAATAGGTCTCATAAATTATCCTATGGAATGTTCTTTACCCTGAGACTGAGATTTTGGAATATTTTAATGTGCTCTATAATTGGAAATGTTTTCCAAATATTTATCAATTGACTAAATAATGCATTGCTCTTAATATCCTCATAATGTGCTATCAATTCTTCCATAAAAATAGTCCAAGAGATAATAGAATCCTTTTTTTTTTCACAAAGCCATTGATACCAAACAACTTGATCATTTTCTAAATACAAGGATGCAATAGTTACCTTTTGTAAGCTTGGCACTTGGTGTAGATCAAAGAATTTCTCCATCTGAAATATCCATATTATTAGATCTTTACCATCAAACCTCCTCATATCAATCTTGGGAATTAAGTGGTTTCTTGTTGTCGAGTGGAACCCCTGATTATGTGGATTTGGAGGTGATGAATAATCATGATTTTGGGGCTCAATATTTATTTCCTCTACATTTATATGATTTTCGTGTTTCATGATATCTCCTTGATAGAATCCCTCATCTAGAGTACGTAACAAGATGGTTGCCATGGAATTTTTCAATTCTTCCATATTTGTATCTATTTCATTTTCCATCTTATTTTCCATATGTTCCATTTGTACCCTATTTTCATCTATTTTCTTCTCCAAATTTCCCATTTGGTGAAAAATATATTCTCTTTCTTCTTCAGTTATGGTTGAGCTCTCTAGAGGTTTGCTTGGTGAAGTAAATTTTGGATCTTTCTTTGGAGCCATGGGAAAAATTTATTGGGTCCTAAGGACAAGAGAGTGTTGGGTGCTATAGTTCTATGATACATGTGTGGGGTCCAACAATAGTACTTGACCCAATATCTTAGGGCACTAACTAAGGGGGATCAAACATGCCCTTAGCCATACTACCCAACTACCCAGGTACTAGAGAGTGGTCTCCACGAGTGTTGTTCTTGGTGTATTATAGAAACAAGACGACTGAATAGCTTATATAAAGATGATTTCAAGTATATGTAGGGTACTTCCTATATACCCAAAGGTAGATGAAAGTGAGATTTTATCTACAGGTGTTGTCTAATGGGGGTACCAACAGGGGTTATAGGGGCTTCCAACCAAGGGAAATAATGTGTTTCCAACCACATGAATCCATGTGTATTGTGTGCATGTAATATTCCCCAACCATAGTTTTACCGACTTAATGATAGATCCTGTGTTATTTAAAGATTCCAAAACACGTCTCTAATTTTTTTTTAAATGAGCTTGCTAACCACGAAAAAATATCTTAAAATCACCATAAAATAACTTGTGCAAAAAAACCTAACTTCCACAAGAACTATATCATAAAATATAATGAGTAAAAATATAAAAAAAAAAAAAAACACTTGTACTTCAATATGTCAACTTAGGATTCTAAAAATTTCGAAGTCTAAAACTTTTCTAAAACAAATTATAATGAAAATACCAAGATAATTGATTTCAGGATTAGTCACAAACCTTGTCTTTGATGGACTATATCTATGAAAGTATAGTGAACCAGAACCTAAAATTTTTATCACCTATATTATGACATTTCTCCCTAGTCTACAAAAAATTTCATTGTCTAAAACTCCACACAAAAACGTTATAGCGAAAATTCCAAGATGATCATTTAAAATTGATTTCAAAATGAGTCTCAAAGCCTAACTTCCATCTGATATATCTCCAAAAAGTATATCTAAATAGAACCTAAAATATTTATTTGACGTACCATGATACGTCTCCTAAGTAACCTCAAAATTTCACTATCTGAAGCATCCCAAAAAATAGTTATAGAAAAAATTTCAAGATGACTCGTTTGAATCAACAAAACCCTAGGATTGATGTTCTATTACCAAATTTTATGAACCAGGGGCCTTGAAGATGATAAAAATTCAATTAATATAGTCCACTATGAGGGTGAAACCTCCTTTTACAATATTTCCAATTCAAAAAACAATACATGATGACCCTAAGACTAGGTCTCTTGGTATATATAGGAGACAAAGGGTACAATTATAATGAAAGGGTACATTGAAAGGTTATAGTTGACCTATTAACATAACACTAGAAATGTAAAATCAGTATCTAGGGCTTAATAAGGGGTTTTATGCTTAACATGGGGCTTTGTCTAGGGATTAACACACTATGTGTTTGCATTTGCATCCCTCCTAACAACTAGAGTTATTTTACATTTATGAGGTTTGTCTTATCTCAGTAGAAACATAGTTACCAATTTGATGAGAACTCTTATGAGTTCTCATTTTTTTAGAGGTCGCGTTTAGTGGATGTTTTTATCCCCATTTCAAAAACTAGTGTTACTAGTAGCACTTTTTTGGGGGTTAAAATTACAAAATTTTGCAATCATGATCTGTAAAGTTGCAAAACAAAACCTTAAAATCGACCCCTAGATCGAAAAGTGGTTCTCCCAGAATCACCTCATTTTTATCGAGGTTAAAATTACAACTTGTTTGAAATCATAGCCTTGACAATCAATATCTTTTCAAATAAAAACCTTAAAATCGACCCTGAATTAAAAAGTAGTGCTATCAATAACACCCTGTTTTTTGGGGTTTAACATTACAACTTATTTGAAATAATAATCATGAAAACATGTATCATTGTGAATAGAAACCTCAAAATCAACCTCTGAATGTGTTGCTACAAGTAACACCCTTTTTATTGTTTTGAGCTTAAAATTTCAACATTTTTGAAAACTTGACCTAAAAAATTGACGTTATTACCAAAAAAAATCATAAAAAGAGAAAAAAAAACTGAAAATAAATAAAATAGGGAAACAAATTATAGACGTTTATAAAAAAAAAAAAAAACAATTCCTAAAATTGCACACCCTCACCCCACCATATGCCTCCCCCTGCTCCCTCCCCATGTCTATGGTGGTGGGTCTACAAACTCGTTGTTATAGGTGGGTCGTGGATTAAAAGAGTCGAGGGGGGGATTTTAGGAGTCGCTCCCCCCAACAAATATCGCCCTTTTAATTTTCTTTTAAAAAAAATCTTTTTTATTTTTTTAATTTGTAATTTTTTTAATTGTGTTTTAATTTTTAATTTCTTATTTTTAAATTACNTTAAATTTTTCTTTTTTCTTTATAAATTTTATTTTATTTTTCTTTTTAAATGGTTTTAAATTTATTTATTATTAATATTATTTATTTTTAAATTTATATTCTTTAAAAAAATGTGTTTTTATTTTTTTAAATACATTTTTTTAATTCTCTCTATTTTTTTAAATAGTAGACTTATTATTGAGAGTACTTGTTTACAAATAACTTGGTTATTTTATTGGTATTATGATGATAAAATATGAACTTTTATTACATTATTGAGTTTAAAATGATGATAATTGAATGATTTATTTATAAGTTTATATGATATCTTAGATGAACTGAATATGCATTAATTTGACGTAATTGAATATATTGATTTTTGTGATTGAGACAATTCAAAATGAAAATATGGATACCTTGAATTGTAGATATTATTGATGCTTTTCCTAGTGTGATAGGAAACCATAGGGGCGCATTGATGTGACATTGCATCAACACTTTATTGGACTCTGGATTGAGTCAAGAAAAAACAAACATTATTTGAATATTATATATTTGGATTTGGATTATAAAAAGTACTGGTGTGTTGAATGTAGAGTGTATAGGCACAAGGAACATGCTTTCCAATCGATCCACATATGAGTAATGGGGTTGTGGAGTCATACTAACCATCAGGTGAGATGCAGCAACGTCCTTGTTTCCACCTACTAGTAATTCTTTTGTGGCATGAGTCGAAAAGTTGAGAACACTTTTACTCTGAGGTTGCACATTGTTGTGAAAGTAGGCTACATATTTGGTTACTCATGAGGATAACCCGAGGGGCATGCAATAAGTTAAAGGCCTTATTGCTTAGTTACCATTAGTCTCTCAACAAAGGGAAACAAAGATGAGTTAAGAATGTCTGGACATTGTTGCATCATTTCTCCATCAAGAAAAGTTGAGTACTTGATGGGCATGTGAAACATGACACCCTTGGAAATGTAATGGGTAATTAGTGAAGGGTATGAGATACATTGTGTTGGAGATTTGCAACTTCGGGCAGTCATTTTCCACAAGAAAGCACAAGAAGACCCATCTACACTATTACAAAATCCCCAGGAATAAGTTGAAGACCCGGGAAGAGAAGTCAGCCCTAGACTGGCACCCAGATCAGTATAAATATAGGACTGACTCATTTCATTTTGACAAATAGATAGCTCCTTCTGTAGTGTGCAAAAGGCAATTGCATCTACAGTTTTTGCAGTTTCACTATTTTTGGGTTACTGGTTATCTTCGAGGGTGCACCACACTTGGAGAAGATCTTGCTTGAGTATTCTTGGTCATATTATTGAGGAGCTAGGTCTTGGTGATCCTAGCCTTGAGGAGGATCTTCTATGTATGGTAATTTGGCTATTGATGGTGATGTACTGGTAATATCTTGGACTAAATTCTTCTAGAGAAAGGTTGTTGGGTTTTCTCCCAAGGTTGGGTTTCCCAAGATAAACTCGTGTGTTCTTGTGTTGTGTTCATGTGTCTCCTATGCATGGTTAATATTTCTAGATCTTGTTATTTACGTTGCATTGTTATAGTTGAGATTTTCAATCTATATCTATTCTATGATAACTGATGTATGAAAGTGAATCTTGTTACTAATCATAAGGCAATAACTATCATATCTGAGAATCATGTAAACACTAACATGGTATCAGAACTAGTTGAAATATTGTCACTATATAGTTGCATTTGCAATTTTCAGTTGCAGTTGTAGTTGCAGTTACCAGTTGTAGTTGCAAGTTAGAGTTGTATTTGCAGTTACAGTTGCAATTGTCAGTCACCATTTGTAGTTGCAGTTGCGCAAACCTTGAGATTAGAAGACAAGTTGGATGGTGCTACAAATTTCAGAGGTATGCACTTGTATATAAGTTATATCATTTAGCATAGTATGAGGGTGTTTGCAAGGGATGTACATGGGACCTTGTCCAAGAAGTGACCCAAAGGGATCATTGGATCTAGTGCATTCATAGGAATAACGCACCCTCCCTAACAATTAAGATTCCAGGTTTGCATATCAAGTTTGATATTTGTTTTTATATTGGTGCATCTTAAATAAATATTGTAACCAGAACAACAGTCTTTAGAGTTCTATTATTGCTGAGTACTTTTTTCTATCAAATGTTTAGTGACACTTGAATATTATTAATACAATAATCATTATGTAAAAGCTCATTGTTTATTACTAATAATGCACTTGTTTACAAGATGAATTTTATCTCTTCTAGGAGACGCTCTTGGTTGTTGCCTTTGTTCTGGGCAAGTTACTATGGAGGTCACAACACTAGAAAAGTTTTTCTCTTGTCTCTTGTTCTTGTTTTGTTATGGGCATGTTACCAGGAAGGAATGACTAGTAGCAACACTAGAGAAGTGTTTTTCTTGTTATTTGTTTCTTATTCTTGTTCCTTTCTAGACATGTCACATGCGATATCTCTGAGAAAGAGCTATAGTAACGATTGTTCTTGTTCCTGTTTTTTGTTTTTCTTGTTTCTATTTCATATTCATAAGAAAATTGTTCTTGTCTACTATTTTCCCTTGTTATTGCTCTTATTTTGGGCAGGTCATAGATGGTATCTCTGAGAGGGAGCTATAGTGATGGTTGCAGGAGGCAACAAATTAGATGGTCTCTAGTTTGAGACGTGTAGAAGGATATCCAAACATGGAGTTGTACACGTGACAATATACATCCATATACCAAAGGAGAAGAAGAAAAAGTTAGAACCTTCTGAAAAGAAGGACACTTTTGTGGGATACAGAATGTTCCACATGGAGATTGATTGTGAGGAGCAGATGGCTCCACCAGTGGTGAGGTAGGTGGCACCACCAAGTACCATCTTAAAAGGAGCTAGAGTTCAGAGGGAGTCAACCCTCATGATCCAATAGGGAGGAGAAACCTCCTAGGACAGTTCATAGAAGATCAGACTTCAGAGGAAGTCAAAAAATGTAGAGGGAGAAGATGGCTCCAAATATTGTACAGACTCAGAGGGAGTCAAGATTCAAAGGGAGCATGCAAAATCAGAGTGATCTTAATCTCAGAGAGAGTCAGCTAGCTCAAGAGAGAACCGATTATTTAGAGGGATTTCCCCCCCATATCTAGGTGGGAGAGAGACATCTCCTAGAACTAACAGACGGGTGCCATGAGTTGAGGAGGCCAGACAGAAGCTTCAAAGGCAAGAAGCTTCAAGGAGATGTGATATTGCTACAGTAATAGAGGAGGCAACCAATCAAGAGGACTGGGTATGGATTTTGTCTCATTCGTAGAGGGAGTAGCCAATGAGGCAGACTGGATAGAAGGATTTACTCTAGTGAGAGACAGAATTGGCCTCAGAGTTTGAGATGGAGGATCCTGGCCGGATGTACTCTTGGGATTAGAGGTGCGACGAGATCGGATGTGATCTTCCTCTTTCAGGGGATACTGATGAGATTCGATATGATGGACTGCAAGTCCTTAACTACACCTATGATGACAAATATGAAGAAGTTGAGTGATTCTGCTTTAGATTCATATTTGGTGGATCCCATGATGTACAGGAAGTAGATCGAATCCTTGATGTACCTGGTTAATGCCAGACCAACTATTTTCTTTGCACTGAGCACCCTCAGAGGTATTTGGTTGAAGCCAAGGCAATTCCAATGGGTGGCAGTGAAGCATGTTACAATTGGATATGATTTGTCTCAAGTGATGAAGTAAGGAGTGCAATAGATAGATTGAGCACCTCAGGGTGTTGCTTCAAATTGGAATCAGTTATGATTTCCGGGATAAGTTGGAAGCAAGCTTCTGTATCACTCAGTACAATAGAGACATAGTATGTCACAACTAGTATCGCAAGTCATGAAGCAGTGTGGCTTCAGAAGCTTCATGCAAGACTTCATTCGAGACATGGTACATAAGGGAGCAGTGAGTGGCCCAGATAAGCATCATGAAGACATTATCCCATATTGGTCATGCACAGGGCTATGCTAGTGCTGATATGACCAAGGGCAATGATTCATTCACTCATGGGGCTCTACTAGTGATGAATGGCCTAGGTGTAGTCCTTCTCTTGTCAAGGAGTGGATGGACTTGAGATTTTATAACATGTGTATTTCAGGATGAATTTCACATGAAGAGATGGCATATAAACATGGCTCATGAAGACAACCTTTCTATGACAGAAAAATTCAAGTATGAATAATGTCTCCCTCGTTGAGAGGGAGTGTTGGAGATTTGCAACTTCAGGCAATCATTCATCACAAGAAAGCACAAGAAGACCCATCTACACCATTACAGAATCCCCAAGAAGAAGTTGAAGTCCCGGGAAGAGAAGTCGTCCCCACAAGAATAATAATAATAATAATATTGAAGACCCAAAAATAAGAAGTCAGCCCCAGACTAGCGCCTAGATCAGTATAAATACATGATTGGCTCATTTCATTTTGACAAACAGACAACTCTTTCTACAGTGTGCACAAGGCAGTTACAGCTGCAGTTTTGGCAGTTTCACTATTTTTGGGTTACTGGTTATCTTGGAGGGTGTGCCACACTTTGAGAAGCTCTCGCTTGGTTATTCTTGGTCATATTATTGAGGAGCTATGTCTTGGTGATCCTAGCCTTGAGGAGGATCTTCTCTGTATGGTATTTTGGCTATTGATGGTGATGTACTGGTAATATCTTGGACTAAATTCTTCTAGAGAAAGGTTGTTGGGTTTTCTCCCAAGGTTGGGTTTCCCAAGATAAACTCTTTTGTTTTTGTGTTGTGTTCTTGTGTCTACTATGCATGGTTAATATTTCTACTACATCTTGTTATTTCCGCTACATTGTTATAGTTGATATTTTCAGTGCATAGTTATTCTATGATCATTGATGTATGAAAGTGAATCTTGTTATTAATCATAAGGAAATAACGAATCATGTAAACACCAACACATTGCACCCTCGGTATAATTAATAAAATGATAATTTGATAGTGAATTGGAAAGTTAAATTGAAAATTGTCAAAATATAATTGTTATAATATGTATTTCATCTTATGAGAAAACAATATTCTAATATACATTATATTTAGAAAAAAGTGAGTTAATTAAAATATTGATTAGCATAAAATAATTATACATAGATTAATTAGTACTTCATAATATGAATAAGATATAGTTGAAATAAAAAAATATTAACAATGAGGTATATAGTTAAGAGAGTGTGCATGAAATTAAATAAAATTAATTATTCATTAGTAAAAAAACAACAATCAATTTCTAGTGCACCTTTAAATTATGAAGAAGAAATATAGAATTCAAGTTCAAATTGAATTGCAAGAAAATGAAGTTGAGATTGACTGAAGTTACGGGGATTAGCAAATTATTAAGACACCTAATTCATCATGCACCACTAAAATAGGGATGATCCGTGCTTGTATTCTCTGCTAACAAATGGTCTAAATGAATATATGAATATGTTTGGCCTGCGATCTATTATGAAACTTGAATCATAGGTGAGGTTGACATAGTGTGCAAGAGTGGCATAACAAAGGTATGCTCTGTCAAAAAAAAAAAATTAAAGATTTCCATTATTCTTATATCTCAACTCTGTTCCTGAGTTCCTTTTTCCTGTAGATGATATTTTCTTGGGCAATTTCTCCTTTAATCTAAATAATCTAAATATCCAAGTTGGGCACTATCCAACCTATCGATTTTGATTTATATTTTCATGCACTCATTAGTTACTCCCTTCAATTAAATTTCTTGTGCTCTTTTATGCAGACTATGTTGCCAAATATGAGATATGATGAATCATGATTTTGATCCATTTCTTTACAATGTATGCACCTTTTTACAAACTTCACTTCCATGTTGTGTAATGTCTAGCTTTTGGCTTTATTGGTCTCATTTCAGTTTCCTTTTACTACTGGTCTCCATCCCCATCTGTGTTGGATTGTCCTACTTATGATGTTTGGGAAAGTGGTATACATGGGAACCACACTTCTATAGGCTCAAACATATAGATTATTCCAATTGGATATATTCTTACTAATAAGAAGGATTTATGCATCCTAATTCAGAGATAAAATGCAGAATTTTTGGTCGGATGATTTAATTTTAGACAATTTAATATTGTAGTAATAGTATTTATATTAGATATAAGAAAAATCTGAAAGATCTATACTTATTTTAAAATGTACAAATTTTGGTCAATTTTTCTGGTTCTTAGAATGCAAATCTTAAAATATTTGGTAATATTTTTGAAAAAATATTACAAAAGTATAGTCACTAGAAAATTAATTATTATTACTGTACTGGAAACCAATTTTTTTTACTACTTAAAATTGAATTTTAAAATTATTAAAAATGTAATGAATGAGATTCAACATTAATAAATAACATACTTAATATAATTAAATAGTAAATAGTACTTAAAGTATAAAAATGAAATTAAACCTTAATAAATAAATAATATATATATGGATGAGATTCAACCTTAATAAGTAACATTCTTAATAAGTAAGATTCTTGATATAATTAAATAGTACATAACATTTGATGAAAAAAATTAATATTTATTTCTTAAAATGTGTGTTGTCTAAGAAGTTTATATTACAATTCTAAATTTAAAGAATTAAAGTAATAAATGAAATTAATAAATAAATAACATACTTAATATAATTAAATTAATTAATTTTTAATAAATAAATTATTAAAAATGTAATGAATGAGATTCAACATTAATAAATAACATGTTTAATATAATTAAATAGTAAATAGTACTTAAAGTATAAAAATGAAATTAAACCTTAATAAATAAATAATATATATATGGATGAGATTCAACCTTAATAAGTAACATTTTTTATATAATTAAATATTACATAACATTTGATGAAAAGAATTAATATTTATTTCTTAAAATTTGTGTTGTCTAAGAAGTTTATATTACAATTCTAAATTTAAGGAATCAAAGTTATGTTCATGTATTTAT
>SNQJ01S0147183.1:0-15820 GCA_010110895.2 Picea sitchensis | reverse complement strand
CATGTAAGGTGAACAAATTTAAAGTGTCTTAAAGTTTCATCACATCTAAGGTAAAAAACAATAAACACATAGTCAATATGGTACTAAGCTAGAGAAAGCAGACATATAAGACATTGTAGGAAACAAACTCATGTTTGAGGGGGTTGTCCTTAAGGGGTAGTCGTCTGTAGTATACTTAGGAAGGTAATATGGGGTACCTATGGAGGTACCCAATGGGAGTAATAATAGATATATGACCATGTACATATAATAGTGTGAACACAATAAAGGTGAGAATTATGTGCCTCAATAAATCTGGTAATATATCATAAAAGAAACTCTTAAATTAA
Source organism: Picea sitchensis (assembly GCA_010110895.2). Taxonomy (NCBI): domain Eukaryota; kingdom Viridiplantae; phylum Streptophyta; class Pinopsida; order Pinales; family Pinaceae; genus Picea; species Picea sitchensis. Next base: position 15,491 of record SNQJ01S0147183.1, on the reverse strand, counting down.
AAAATAAACCAAGCATTCACATAAAATACTCAACACAAGAAATAAACAAAAAACCTTGAGGTAGGGTAACAACATATATTATTCCTTATGGAAGGAATGCACTCCCAAGCAATACTTGCTTGTTACAATAACAATGTTCTTCACCATGCTCCAATACATTGCTTACACTTATTTTTATAACACTTTCTAACCTCTAGGAACATTATAGAGAAGGAATATTCTCGTAGGTAGAACCTTCTAGAAAGCCTTCTCACCTTTATTGTGTTTGCACTATTACATGGACCTTATTTACTGAAATTGGCCTCCATACATATTATTTCCCTTGGGTGGCTCCATAAATACCCCATATTAACTCCCTAGATATACTACATTTTTTGCAAAGTCGCATTGTCGGAAGATTTCCATCAATCCTTACCTATGGTGCCAATTTGTCCAAAATGGAACAATGCTTAACAACTTTCCATTAATAGTTAAATTACTTTAGCAATTACTACAATATTAAAAATAAACTAAAAATAAAATTTATCAAACACAAATAAATGATTGGTACATCAAATATTGAAAAAAGTTATCTTAGTTAATTAAAAATTGCAAAGTACAACAATACACAATAGAGTACAATCACCACAAGAGCTTCTTCAAATCTCATTGTATAGTACTATGGCCCACATGCAATTTACAACACCAATGACTCACTACATAGATATACAACACTCTAGCTTGAAGTTCATCTCTCAGTAGGTTCATGTTATCTTAATAACCTTGAAAGGATTAGATGATTACAAATAAATGATTGGTACATCAAAGATTGAAAAAAGTTATCTTAGTTAATTAAAAATTGTAAAGTACAACAATACACAATAAAGTACAATCACCACAAGAGCTTCTTCAAATCTCATTGTATAGTACTATGGCCCACATGAAATTTACAACACCAATGACTCACTACATAGATATACAACACTCTAGCTTGAATTTCATCTCTCAGTAGGTTCATGTTATGTTATTAACCTTGAAAGGATTAGCTGATTACATACATATGGATATGGATGGGTAATAAAAATTGACCATGTCAATGATCAAAATTGACTAGATCCTCCACAATTTTTTGATAATTTCAATTCAATGCCCCACTATCATGTTGTCAAAGTAAACCAAATCAAGGAACAAATTTGATCAAATCATATCTTTGTGAATGACCCAATCCATACCATCACAACATTTGCTTCCATGTAATCCTTAATGTGCCAACTCAATGTGTGTGCTAATAGTGCCATGCACTAAAATTCTTTCCACTAGAACAATTAGCACACACAATATTATTTGTGTTAATGGTGAATTAGTCAAGCACATGTTTATTCTATGCTTGTGCTATTAGAAAATTAACTTATGAGCATATTGATTTTCCATTAGATTTTACAATAGAAGGGTCATGTCAAATCAAGGCAAGCACTAGGGTCAAATCAAGGGCTTCTCTCAAACTATGAAAAGATTGATGTGCCTTACTCAATCAATACCCTTCTTTCTTAAGTCAATAAATGGATGAGGAATTGTCGAGAAGGTCCATATAAATCTATGGTAAAACCTACAAAGCCCAAAAATCTGCAAAGCTTTGCAAGGGTCATAGGCATTAACCACTCTTGAGTGGATTGAATATTTGTATGGTCAATACAAACACCCTATGCAAGGATAATATGGCCAAGATATTCCAAATATGTCTTGGAAAAATCATATTTCGTTTCTTTGGTATCAAGATTTTATTATCCGAAAGTGTTTAGTACAAGAATTTGATGATCCATATGCTTTATGAATGTTTCATATATGAAGATGTCATCCAAGAAGATCATGATAAAATTGTGAAGATACTTAACAAAAACTTTGTTTTTTAAGACTTAAAATGTAGTAAGATCATTATTGAGGTCCAATGGGATCACTTGAAATTGGCGGTGGCCTTGATGAACTATGAATGAAGTTTTCTTTTGGCCCCAAAGTCATATAGGTAACTAATAACAGTATGAACATAGATTAATTTTAAAAATAAACTAGCACCATGTCATTCATCTAGCAAATTGCCAATACAAGACATGGGGAACTAATGTTTTATAATGATTGGATTAAATGTTTTGTAATCAATATAAAAGCGATAATAGTAATTTTTTTCCTTGCCAAAAGACGACTGCAACATAAGGGATCTTACTGTGAGTGATTATCCCAACATCTAGGTGTTCCTCCATGTGGGTTCTAATCCAAAACCTATGAAAGTGGCCATAGAGATAGGTATGAACCACCATGGGACCTTAACTGGGGTCAACCTCTATAACATGCTCCATACACATGATAATCAAGAATTTTGTGAGCATTTCTTTAAAGATGCCTTGTATTTTTGGAGCAAAGTAGACATGCCTAAAATATGATTTTGTTGATAATGATGTAACCCCATATAGTGAAAATGAGTCATGAATCCATAAAGGCCCTTCTTTTAAAGTTTGGGCATAAATTTAGAGTCAAAAATTTGGATTCGAAAACCAAAATCCCATATTCCTTAGCAAGGGTGGTGCCCCTATAGACAAGGTTGGTCTTCCATTTGTCTATCGCTCCACTTTCCCTACTGTGTTTATTTATGAATGCATGAGCATCATCATTGGTATATTTTTTAGCACCTCGAGGTAGACAAACTACATTAAACAAAGGAGAAGTAATAAGAATATAATTCATATTATCTTGTATTAGTAGAGTTGTTTTGGTTTGTGGGTTATAGTGCTTCCAACACCAGTGTATGAGCTCTATGCAATTAAACATTTCAATACACATATCACTTGTATTCAATTGAAAACCCACAAACAATTGGGTGAAATGATTCTAAGAGTGTTTTAGTAGTTCAAAAAATGGTATTTTGAATTCTTAGTCACTTTCATAGTCTTTGTATATTCCGCAAATAAATCCTTGAACACTATGACAATGGGATTTCAATAGTGTTCAATTCTTGGGGAAAGGTTGAAGGGTCTCAATACTCTCTATTATTTAACAAAAACAACACAATATATTAAAAGCAAGGGTTAATGTGCAGTTCTTTGTTAATTTTATCACCACTTACAGTGATTTAAAGATGTCTTATTTCAAAAGTTAAGTTTCCATAACTTTCTATATATCTCATGTATAGGAACAATCCCTTAATCTATACTAGTCTCTTCTGAATGTCATTCCCAATAAGAGAATTCCATGTGGCACATTGATGATGCAACAAGTACCTTCTATGTTGTGGGGTGCCACCTACGCTACTAGTGAGAAGACCTATTAAATATTTTCTCGTCAAATCATCCAATCAATAATTTACACGTGTCATGGGTCCCATTGTTTTCAAATCCTATAATAGATGAGAGATAAATATATACTTTCAATAAGTCTACTAAATCCACACTTGAACTCAAATTTTTATGCATTATGGTTTAAGGTGAGCCATCAAGACAAGTGCCCATGGTGAGGAGGGGAGAAGGGGGGTTTTAATGAGTGAACAATGTATCTCATATGTATTGGAACCTTCACAAAATAATAAAACTTCCTAAAAGAATTTGGTAGATTGAAAATGGCCATGCAATTAGGCCAAGTATTTTGCATTCCTTACAGGCCCTCCAATGAACCCAAAAAAATTATAAAACATAGCGAATTTGAGGTAAGAACACATTCTTAAGAAGAAATGTGTAAATAAATTTGTTCAAAATACCTAAGATTTCATATCCCATTGACACCATACATGCTTTGTGTCCTCCTTACATTCCTCCTCTTGTTCACAATATGGTTTGCGAGCTAGCTAATTCTAACATCACCTCTATAAGTGCCACTCTATGATTGATCCAAAAATCCTATAAAGCAACCCATTATGATGTCATTGAGGTGGTTTCATAGGCCTAAGGATGCCAAGTGTCATCCCCTATGATTTTTCCCACCATGTTGATCTTCCTCTTCTTGGTCCTATAGATCTGCCAAGCATATTATTTGTCCATATTGTTTTCATATAGTAATATGTAGCACGATCTCAAACAACTAATGGGAAACAATTCTTTTAATTGAAAAAATTTCCTTAATTATCATCCAAAGTTCCCATAAACCCAAAAAAATTTAAAATCTTCTTATCACTACATACAAAGCTAATGGGGATGGCTAGGAAGAAATGTGAACATCACTTTCAATGTGAACAAACCCTAAAACCTATTCAGTATAGTTCTGGCTAACGCTTGACATCTAGATGACTTGGCTATGTACTCTAATTTTCTTAAAGACCCTTCCATGTGTCATATTTTCATTATACCACCCACTCCACATGTACACCTAGCTCATGTTGGTGTCACAATGATGTGTCCTACTTGAAAGTTTCCACGTACACTTTTCACCCTGCACCACCACCTGTACATGGTTGGCCTAATAGCGTATCTTTTATATTACCTTCCCACATGTAATTTTTCAATTAATCCACGTGTCTCATTGGCCATCCCTTAATAACGTCATGGTGTTTATGTGGTGATTGTTAAGTATGTTTCATGACATCTTACAATCAATCCATTGTATGCCAAGTTTGTGTGGGTATATTGTATAGATCCTACATGTGGAAACCCTTGATTAGTCCACTTACCTACCAATTAATGACATGTGGAAATATATCATATTGTTAGATGAGTGGATGCCATTTAAACAAAGATATATTTATCTTCTATCATATATGCCGTGTCCTATGGATCTAAAAGTTGTATATAATTCATTTTTGGCAAATGTCAAACTTTTGGAATTGATAGGAAAATTGGATGAAAATGGGGCACAACCCATTCAACACTCCTACAAACTTGACGAATTATACAACATGGTTCTAGTGGAATATTGACACTCAATCTCACAATGTGTCAAATCCAAGGTGCACAAGAGATGATTTAGTTGCACAGCATTCGATGGGTCCAAAACCATTATGAAATTTAATATGATGTGGCCAATGCAAAAAGGAAAAATAAGGATGAAGCATTGTGAAGTTCATCATTCACTTAGACTTAAAAGGATTTGATACCAAAAGGTTAAACAAAGGGATGCACATTTCATTCTTATGGGAAAACCAAATGGACAAGCAGGTAGGTATGCATAACCAAATTATTCACTTTACATAGTCATACTCAAGGGAAACTCAAGAAAATATGGCCACCACCTACAAAAACATGCTAGCAAAGACCATAAAACCCATAAATTCATATGGCTATCCAAAAAATTATGTAACAAGGAAATTATGTAACAAGGCTTGTGCATGTAGAAATTTTTGTATCAGAAAATTGATGCAAATTCAAAAATTTCACCTCAAAGTGGAGGTTCCTTGGATCTATTTCCCATGAAATTTCAGTCATAGAGTTGAATCTAAAATATAAATTCTCATAGCATATACTTCACTTTTTTTCAATCCAATTCACAACACAAGCCGAGAAAATACATATTAAACAAACATACCTATGTGCAACAATGTTTTATCCCTTAGGGCACACTTCTCAAGTAGATAAGAAAATATGAAATACTTATTACAGTAGATCTATTACAACCCTAAATCTTCCCCTTTAGATTCAATATGTTTTTTAACTCACTGAATAAAGTATTCTTAATGTTATATCAAATTGGCATGCATAACCAACACTAAGAACTACTTGATCATCATGAGAACATAAGCTAAAAATCAAATATCAAAGTACACAAAGTTTGGACGACAAGAACTATATGTATGTATGTATGTATATATGTATGTATGTATGTATGTATGTATGTATAAGATTAAGTACAAGTACGTACCAACAACTTAATATGAGCTTGTACAAGTCATTCTCTCCAAACCCTAGCTAGGGACATCATCCAACAAAATAGGCAAACCCTAGCCACCAACTCCTACTAGCTAGGAATTTCTCCTAGATAAATATGGTCACTCCACCAAATATCCACAACCATCAAGTACTACACATTAACAACTCCTATTTGGCACCTACACTTGAATCCCACAAGTATACAAGATAGACTCCCTCTATCCTATCCACATCAAATAGTCCAAGTAGTATTAGGGTTTCTAAATGCCACAAAACCATAATATTCTTCTCTTACAAGAACTACAAGATCAAGTGCTCCATTTTCTTAAGTTATAAGCCACTTGAGGAGATTCAAGAAGAAGACTAGATTAGGGTTTTCCCTAAGAATATAAGAGAATCCAGGTTTTCCCTAAGAAGACAAGAGAATCCAGGGTTTACTCTGGATTCTCTTGTCTTCTTAGGGAAAACCCTAATCCTAATATAAACCCTAGATTCTCTTATCTTCTTAAGGAAAACCCTAATCCTAGTCTTCTTCTTGAAACTATTTCCCTAAGAAGACGAGATTCCATGGTTTACCCTGGATTCTCTTGTCTTCTTAGGGAAAACCCTAATCCTAGTCTAAACCCTAGATTTTCTTGTCTTCTTAGGGAAACCCCTAATACTGGTCTTCGTCTTGAATCTCCTCAAGTGGCCTACAACTCCCAAACCTTGGATTCTCTTTTCTTATTAGGGAATACCCTAATACTAGTCTTCTTCTTGAATCTCCTCAAGTGACCTAGAACTTAAGACAGAACAAAAAGTACAATAAAAAAAAAGTACAAAGAAAGAGACATGATCCCTCTATATCTCACATCTCTAATATAAGCCTCTCTCTCACCTTTATTTATATGAAAGGTGAGGGAGGCCAACAATAAAAAAATGATTGTTTTGAAATTTTTGTGGTGAAAGATTTTAGAGTTAATTTCTTTCGGATTTTCCATAGTAGTGTTCATATTAATCGACGTTTCAAATCCTTACCTTGATTCATCTTCAAGACAATTAGTTGATGATTAGGGTTGTGGAACTCATATAATTACGATATTTCTTGCATCTTTTTATATTTATAGCACAGTTATGCAACCCTCATCATTGACTAATTGTCCTAAAGATGAATCTAGGTAAGTATTTGAAACGTCAATCAATATGAACTCTATTGTGAAAAATCCGGAAGAAATTAACTATGAAATAAAAAGGTGAATCAATCCACAACAAGCAACCTAACTAAACAATAAATAGGTCCACATGTTAAGAGATCCAACTCTAAGTGACATGTGTCAAGCTCCAAGGTATGCACATCCATTAAGAAAGGGTCATGACATTGCTTCTATATATATTCTATTTAACCAAGAACACTTGTGCATTTTATCTTATCAACCAAGGTTTATATTGACTTGTGAGATGTCGTGCATTGTATGTGTGGGCTACAAATTCTTAACTTGCATTAATTTTCCTAACATGCTTCTACATAGAAATGAAATTTCATCACTACACTACAAAATTCCAAAGTTAGCTCAATCACACTTGGCAGTGGTCATGTACTTGAACATCGATCATGCTAACCCTACTAGTACCAAGAAATCACCAGGAACGGGAACCTTGTTGTCACTAGGGAATCACCAAGCATGATTTGGGAACTTCATATTTCCATAGATCATAGCTCTTTTTGTTCAAAAAACTTTGGTAGAAACTAATCTAGGAATTGAAATAACATTACCAAAAAGGAAACACGCAATGCCTTGCAAAGAAGTAAATCACACTACAAATTAGAAATACTTGGATTGAAACTTCAGAAATAAATAAACACCCAAAACAAGAAATGCAAGATTACCAATTGTACAACAATCTGCTTTCATGGAGTGAGCTCCCTCCTAAGAGCATGGAAACAAACATAATCTACAACACCATAAACTAACTAAACATCAACATATGAATGAAAAAATGGAAATCTAAGTCGAAAATCAGATCTCAAGCTTGTAGTTTTATTCCATCACGAAATTGGACATTTATCTAAGAGTCATCTCCCTTGGAATGGAGATGGCACTCTATTTTATACATAATCTTGCTTGAAACTGAAAACCCACTTGAGGATAAGAGATTCCCAAGTGATCACAACAATTTTCTAAATTTACAACTCATAACTAGATTGCTCCAAGATTCTAGCTAACCCCATCGAATTTAGAATACCATAGGCTATGAAATTTATGGTAGTGTGGGTTACAACAACTTGCCCAAAATACATCCAAGAGTCATGAAGATGTCGAAATTCGTTTTCCTCTTGAGTTGTAGCTATCAAAATGGATTTGGATCCCACAAATATAGGGAAAATATGTTTGTATATGTAGGTACCTATAAATCATCCCTCTAGCATGTAAACAAATATATCTCATCTTTTGTGAACATCCCCAGATAGATATAATACCAAATTTGTGGCTCCTCCATTAATTCTTTGACTGGAATCTTGGATGCCTTCTAATTTTTGTTGACTTGATTATTGGGTGTGTTATCACACAAATTGTAGGTTTTTCAAAGCCCAATCCAAACCTCAATATGGCGACAACTAAGAGAACACCTACCCACTGTCACCTTAGGCAGGTATTCCTGACACTTTAGAGATTAAGTAATCACCTCAAGGGGGGAATCCCGATGAACCTACGGGGAAATGAGATGGAAAGTTGTATTATGGAAGTGTAGCCCCTATAGGTCAAGATACTAAGTGTGAAAAGGCTTGGGAAAGAGTCTTGGTGGTAGCTAATGGTTTCCGAGAGGTATGAGTACCTGCAAAGGGTGATTTGTACATGGCCGAGACATAAGGAAAGTCGAGTATGCACATAATATGTTAGGTGGACAAGAGAGTTAATATTGTTGTCCCTAATTGTGGAAATAAACAATAATATATATCAGCAACACAAATATAGTAAGAGTTGAAAATAAAGATGCTAAAAGTCTAGTTAAATAAGCAAGAGACAAGCTAGTAAATACTAGTTTAACCCAAGAATGAAAGAGAAAGACTTTAGCATGAAACAAGCATGAAATGAAATAATATTGCAGAGATAAAAGTGCAGCCTTATGGCTGTAGCATTCAAGTTTTTACAGCCAAGGTATCCACCATCAAATCTTGCCAACAATCCACCCAAAAAGTGCACTAGGGTCAGTGGATTATAGGGGAAAACTTTTAGCAACTTTTGACGGTTGGTTTGTGAGTTAATTAGAAAGTTGTATTAGGGTTTCTACAACCCTGATGGTTGTAGATAAAGTTTTGTAACAAAAAAAAGAAGCACTTATCCAAATATGACTCCCTAGTGGCTCAACCAAGCATATAAAACATAAAATTGATTCCAATTTAGACAACCTCAAAATCCCGAGATTTCACGTTAACCAATGTAAGATTTTATTTATTCAATGCAATTATTTTTAGTGCCTTTAGCTATTGGGTTATGGATTGAAGTAAATAAATAGATAACAATGCTATCTCCTTGGGGGGTGTAAACCCTCTTACTCCCTAAGTCAAGTAAATGTTAACTAGGAGATACTAGGAGGGTGTAAACCGTTTTACTTCTCCTAGTAAAACCTTGTGCAACAAATAACTTCTAGACGAAAATTATAGATAATGGTGGGGTTGTAAATCCTTATACTCCCCAATAAATCTAGAAAATCAAACTTGTAACCAAGCAATGAAGCGTCAACAAGATAAATCCTTACCTAGTCCAAGAAATGATAAGATAAACCTCCTCTTACCAAGATAAATCCACCACAAATGCAATAGAAAAAATCCAAGAGAGGTAGTGCACTACTTCTTCCACCAATATCATGAAGAGACCATAACAATATCACAAGAGAGAAAATATTTCCCAAAGAGGGCGCAAATTTCAGCTAGGAAGGCTTCTCACAATGAGAGAGCTATCATAATAATGAGATATAAATGATCTCTATTTATACAAAATGTTCTAAACATAGTTTGTCGACATAATTTAGGGTAAACCAAAAGATAAGGGGTAAACATCCCTAATATTTCCCCTTTACAAAATAATAATATTTTATTCATATTTTTGCACATGAAAGAAACCTTAAAACATGACATCACCCTCCTTTTGGGTGACTTTTGGTACTTTAAGTCAATTCGTTGAGTTGGAGATGGGTGAGCTAAGCCCCCAAAGGCCAAGTGTCCTCGATCCAAGCCATTTCTTCCATGATCATGGGTTCTTTCCTCCAAAACGTGCCAAGTGTCCTCAACCACCACCAAACCCTAGCCCTACTATGACGTCAAGCTCCAAGAAGGTGATGTTTTGCCTCCTACAAGCAAAACGTTTGGGTGGTAGGGGCTAGGTTAGGTCCTCCATGATGTCATTTAAGACTCCAAAGGAATTTCTTCGTGATACAGCATGTGGGCCCTTGGAATCCAACCTATGGGATTCAAGCCCCATGGAAGCCCAAGCTAGGCTTGTTCCTCCAAAATTGTCCACTAGTCGGGTCCTACAAAGACAAATGGATATGCCCTCCAAGGATCTCAAGTCAAAGCATCATGATGAGTAAATCAAATCCCAAAAAGAGCCATCTAATCAAGTACATCCAAACCACCTCATCAAAATAAACTAATGCTCAAAGACCCTATGCATTTTTCCAAGTTTAGGTATGGGAGGGTTGACAAAACGACCTATTGGGTGAATCATTCCTTAAGTTTAGGGGTGTTTCCCAAGGGGACCTCCTTCTAAGTCATGTGGATGATGTGTCATGGATGAGGGGAATACTTTTGGGCATGGGGTTCATGACATACAAGGGGTTGTAGTGTCTCATTTATGGGTGCCTTTGAAGAGGGTGTGTTGCACCTTCGTTTTCAATGCATCTTTTTTCCAAACCCATTCAATGCCATTAATTAATTAGAAATCCAAAACATTGGGTACTCCATATTGGTGAATCGATTAGCTTGGGGGGAAGTACCACAAGACCACTTGAAGCTAGAGGTACATTGAGTGCCATATGCAAGGAAAGAAAGGGACATTGCATGAGTGTACACACCTCAACAATTGGGGACATTTATATAATGTTAATTTTCTTTTGCAGGTATTTGATTTTTTAGGAGAAGTGTTTCATTGATAACAAGACCTATTTGGGCGAGCATCTGGAAGGTTCATAAGTAGGATTTTATCTTTTTACAACTATCTCTCCGCTAGGCCTTCAACCCCTTCTTCCCATGAAATGAGGGGCAACCCCTTCTTGGGTAAGTAAGCCCCAAAATCCCAAAAGGTGAGGAGATGAGGGGATGAAGTGTGGAAAGTGACAAGTATGGTTGAGAATGGCATGATGAATCGTCAAAAGGACCTCCCAATAGCATACATATCCCTAAGGGTGACCCACTTACTAGGGCACAATGTCAACCACCAAGGTGAAATGGGGAAAAGAGCATAATTTCCAAGAAAATGTCACATAATCAAAAGCAGTAATAGATGAAACAAACTCAAATGCCTTAAAAATTGAAATGACACTCACCATAATACTTGACTTGTACCTCATGTAGCAAGACCCAATGTATTTTAGAGGCCAACTAATGTGGTGGATATTGTTGTGATCAACCTGGAGTTGTGGTGATGAGGTAGGCCTTCGCCTATGAAAGTGGACATTGTTGGTCAAATTGTCTCTTAGTACTCCATGTCTGCAACTTGAGGGCCTCGAGACATCATCTCCTTAGTTATCCCTAGAAGTTGGGGATAACATATGGCTCCTACTTGGGGATATGTGCTCGTCATAGAGTGCATGAGAATTGCATCATCTCCTAGTAGACTCGTGCCTACACTGTAAAATCTAGGGTGGTTATATCACCCTTTTTCCATATACATCAAAATCCAAAATGAAATTAATCTAGAAAAGAAAATTTCATCATTTTTCAAAAGTTACTAAACTAAACATGAAATTAACATGCAAGTAGAGAAAAATGAAATGCATCTAAACTAACATGAGAAATCAATATGAAAATGCAAGGAAAGAAAGATAACCTACCTACTTACCAGGGCCGACCTTGGGGCCCTGAATATTAGGTCCTAAAATGCCAGGTGAAGCCGTACAACCAGTGCAATCATCTGTCCATCACTTCATCAAGGTATCTTCCCCTTTTCTTAATCATGTGAAACAACAAAGATAAGTCTAGCACATAATAATCATGAGCATAAACATACATATAATCAATCATGAAATAAAACTCATGGAGATGGGTGGAAGGGAGGAAATCCTGCTAGAAAGAGAAACCATCAGCCTAATCATCCTGCCTGAAAGTATATCCACAAGCCTAATCAATCAATCTCTGAAGAGGCCTACTATATGTAGATGATGGATCGTCTTCATGACTGAAATTGACCATCCCTGTATCTTCGTGTGTAGAAAGAATAGAAGTTGGGGCAATTCCAAGTGGATCTTCAACATGATGCGCTTCGTAGAAGTCTTCTTCATCATTGAAACCATATTTCTCCGTGAGAGCTTGTTCTTCATCTTCTCCTGAAATGTCACTGCCCCATGAATGCTGAGAGGAGGTAAAGGATCCCAAGAAAACTTGTTTATTTCCCAAACAAGGGGAAATGGGGTAAGGCACAACCTCATGTCTAGAGAAAAATTATTCCCTCATACTTAGGAAACGTCGCTTCTTTATCTGCAAATCCCCATCAAAAGTATCAATATTAAAGTACTTATGTTTGGTAGTATGGACCTCGGAGTGCCCCAGGCTGGCCACGACCTAGTGTCTATCAAAATCCGAGCACAATGGATGAAAACTCTCATAGAACAAATCTGCATCCCCAAAAGAGTACATATCAAGGGATGATCAAATATCACCCGAAGTATGTTGCGACAAGTCATCCTTGAGGGGGAAGAACAAATATGCAATCATATCATCACTAGGTTGCCAAACATATGAATCATGCGTGCATGAAGACCATTCCTCTGATGATGACAACTCAACCTCTTTTGCTTGAGATCTACCCTCAATGTCATCAATGGGGTCTCTATAAAAAATGAAACGACCAAAATCCCATCTACATCTCCCAAACTATATGAAATCATCAATGTGATTGCCAACTATATCTGGGGGTTGTTCCATGATTTCACTTGTATCATAGAATTTTATTACTTCATCTTATTCAAAAGGGAAAGTAGATAACAATGTCTCGTTCAAGCCTTCTGCAAGAGAAACTTCATCGGGATCCTTCTAGTAGCTTTCTTCATTTCCACAATCACAAAATAAAGCATCATCAAAGTTTTCAAAATGATTATAACTCATTGTGTTCTCTTCTTGATGTGCAGGAGAAGTAGAGGCATGTATGTCTTCATCAAGTGGAAGGGTAGATATAAGCACTTCATCTTCATCAAATGTCTCACCCAGATTTACAACATGATAAAATTCATCAGGAACTTCTTGGTAACTATCTTCAATAATTTCTTCTTGGATCTGTTCTTCAACCAAGTATTCGTCATCTTCAATAGAATCAAAGATTTCACCATCTTAATCTTGATCTCTAACAAGTTTACAGACTTCTTTGGGCATCAAGAATGATCGATCTTGGGTTGGAAATCCTTCCTGGTAGTTGTAGCTTTCTATCACAACGTTACACAATGACTTTACTCTAAAATAGGAAATGGAAACCTCCCACGCCATGTTCAGGGTAGGCTTCCTCTTATAATTTTGAAGGATAGAATTGTACTCTTTATTTCTTTGCACAGACAACTTGACCATGAAGTCCTTATCATGGAAGTGTTCAAGTAATTGTTCGCAGAACTCATCGTATTCTTTTATGTTTTCCTTGAGGCACTCAAAAATTTCCCCATTACTATCATCCTCAATCTCTTCTTCTTCAAATTTGCATTCATCGGATTTTAGAAGAAGTGTTTCTTTCAAACCTTCAATAAATTATGAAAGAAACGAGCATCCGTGGAGAATGTCCTCAAGGTATTGAATAGTGTCTTCAATATTTTTATGGCCCCAATGCTCGAGGAAGTCTCGGATAAGGATTATTGAGGAAGAAATACTTTTGGGGCTACGTGAATATCCGATCCAATCTCTTTGCCTTTCTTTGAGAGAGAAGAGAAACAACCATATAATCACATCTTCTTGTTCTATGATGCAGTGTATGATGAATTCAACGAACTCGACGACATGTGTGACGATTGAGGATGGATCACCATCGAACTTAGGGACATGAATCAATTGTTTCATCAGGCATTTGTTTGGATACCAATTAACAGACTGAACGTACAAGGCTTTGTATGCCTCATGAAATCGCCACAAATACATATTTCCATTACTTGGGTAAATACTTTAATGAAGTTGTTAGATGAGATCAAAGGGTAGAAAGGGAAATGTGGGTTCTTGGAAGGTGGAGTCACGAGATGAGCCTTAAAAAGAGCTCATCAAGGGTGGAAGGGGAACATCCTTTAGGTGGAGTCACCAGGAAAGCTAGGGAAAAGGCTTTGGGGTAGCTTACCAAAGTGTCGTTAGGGTTCGGAAGAGGATTCAGAATCCTCCTCGACAACGACGCTAAAATTATATCACACAAGTTGTATGTTGGGAAAATCCCGACCCAAACCTTAATATGACGACAAATAAGAGAACACCTACCCACTTTCACCTTAGGCAGGTATTCCCATCACTTTAGAGATGAAGTAATCACCTCAAAGGGGGAATCCTGGTGACCCTAGGGGGAAATGAGATGGCAAGTGGTATGATGGAAGTGTATCCCCTATAGGTTAATAAAATAAGTGTGGAAAGGATTTGGAAAGAGTCTTGGTGGTAGCCAATGGTTTCCGAGAGGTGTGAGTACCTGCAAAGGGTGATTTGTACCTGCCCAAGACACAAGGAAAGTCGAGTATGCACATAATATGTTAGGTGGACAAGAAAGTTAAGCTTGTTGTCCCTAATTGCAGCAGTAAACAATAATATATATCAGCAACAAAAATATAGTAAGAGATGAAAATAAAGATGCTAAAAGTCTAGTTAAATAAGAAAGAGACAAGCTAGTAAATACTAGTTTAACCCAAGAATGAAAGAGCAAGACTTTAGCATGAAACAATACTGAAATGAAATAGTATTGCAAAGATAATATTGCAGTTGTATGGTTATATCATTCAATTTTTTAGGTACTCCATGATATCATTTAAGACTCCAAAGGAATGTCTTTGTGATCTGACATGTGGTCCCTTGGCATCCAACTTGTGGGCTTCAAACCCTATGGAAGCCCAAGCTAGGCTTGTTCCTCCAAAATTGTCCACCAGCTGGGTCCTACAAAGACAAATGGATACGCCCTCCAAGGATATCAAGTCAAAGAATCATGATGAGTAAATCAAATCGATAAAAGAGCCATCTAAACAAGTACATCAAAACCACCTCATCAAAATAAACTAGTGTTCAAAGACCCTATGCATTTTTCCAAGTTTAGGTATGTGAGGGTTGACAAAACGACCTATTGAGTGAATTGTTCCTTAAGTTTAGGGGTGTTTCCCGAGGGGACCTCCTTCTAAGTCATGTGTATTACGTGTCATGGATGAGGGGAATACTTTTGGGCATGGGGTTCATGACATACAAGGGGTTGTAGTGTCTCATTTATGGGTGCCTTTGAAGCGGGTGTGTTGCACCTTCATTTTCAATGCATTTTTTTT
>SNQJ01S0147182.1:0-23791 GCA_010110895.2 Picea sitchensis | reverse complement strand
AAAACCAATCTTTTATGAATAAAGCCTTTAAATGCCCCACAGTAGGAATTAAGTAGAGTTATTTTCACTTTTGTTTTGTCAAAGCTAGGGTAACACTAGCATTTTCAAGTTCCTTTTGCAAGGCATAAAAATCCTATCTCCAAATATCCACATAACAACATTTTCCAATTTGCTCAGTTAACTTTCACGCTAATTGATCCTTTGTTTGTTACAAACATTTCTTTGTTGGTGTTTGTTGGTTGGGATTATTGTCGTGAAAGGATGGGATTCAACTTGTTTGGTTTGTTCGAAGATGGACATCCACTTCCAAAAAGAAGAAAACAGAAACAACGTGTCAATCCGTCAAAGGTTTTCCATCTCCACTGCATTGTTGTGATTCCTCCTATCTACATTCATGTTGCTCGTTTACACAACTTATGAATGTCATGGATGTAGCATGGATGTAGCATGCAGGAAAAATCTCATCAGTATCTATGCAAACTAATCATACATTTCTTCTTTGTCCCTGTAAAGCATCCTCAATGATCGATCTAATCGAATTGGGCTAACTTGCACCAAAGGAGGTGTTGGTGTCAATAATAGTCGCCATTTGAGATCATGGTGTGTGAAAGAAGGTCAAACTGTGGATTTTTTGGTGTAACTCCATATTTCCAATACTCAGACCTCATCCAAACATGCCTTCAACATGTGATTTCTCTTCTACCACTAAATTGAGCAATGTCCCATTTTGCGACCATTAGCTCAGCCTAACTCCTACTTTGATATTGATCACTATAGTGTTGAGACTTTGCTTGTATTATGATTTGTGCTTAACATTGGGGACAACCAAAAACCTAGGAAGACTTGAGGTTACAGTAGAAGCATTTACAAATAAAGAGACATCCATCACTGCGTCGGTCAAATTTGCACTAAGAATCCCTTCACTCATTGTTGGTGTGGACCTTGTTGCTTGTTGTCAATACCTCATTGTTACTTTCACAAACTTAGTTCTGTCATAGTTGCAACAGTGGTATCATCACAATCACAACACTTCGCACAATGCTTGAACCTTGCTTTGTTGCACCAGGTCTAGATTTTGCACCTATACATGGATCACTTAATATGGAGATAGAGATCATTAAGTTTGAGGAGTTTTCTTAAAGAATTAATAGAGTAGGGTTTTTTCTTGTTCAAAAGATTATTTTGGGGGCTTGAGAAAAAAAAATGGAGATGAATTATTTGTTGGTTGACTAGTTAGATACTAGGACAAACTAGTTGGCCAAGCCAATGGTAGATCACTTCAAATTGGAGATCAAATGATGAGATCTATTACAATCCGTAATTGCATGATGGATTCTAGATTGTTGAAAGAATTCAAACTCGTGTGTTGAGGTCACATATGGGAAATTACATTGCACCTTATTGGATGAGGAAGATTTGCGTCAACCACGATCAGTGTTTGCCACAGGAAAGTATCATTGCATTTACAACCACATTGTGTTGGACAAGTTCATTGTGTGATGAGTAGCTTTGTTGCTTTGATGTAAATAGTAGATTTGATTGAAGGTCGTGTGAACGATGGGCTATGACCTGTTAAAATATTGCTATGGGAGATCAAAAAAATTGTTGTGGGAGATCGGATCACTTAGATTGATTGACTCTTGCTTCCAATCAATGTTATCAGAACCGAAAACTGGACCTGACCGGTCGACCACAAAAATTCGAAACCGGACCGGACCGGAAAAAAACTGGGAAAAAAACGGACCAAAAAACCAGTGGACCACAAAAATTCGAAACCAGATCGGACCGGAAAACAACCGAGAAAAAAACAGACCAAAAAATCACTCAACCAAAAACTACAAAAATATTCCAAACTTGAAAAAAACATATATTCATGTGCATCAATATGAATCCAAACCATTTATACACAAATATGCAAAGATTCTCATTTATATAACGAGTAAGAGTGCATATAACCAAAATAACATCGAGTGCAATACATATCTAAAGTGTTGAACAAAAATACATCAATAAAGAGGCTCTAAATGCCCTCTAGAGTCCAAAAATAAGCATAGTATAAATGTTTGATACTAGAATCTAAATACTATTGTACTAATCATCAGAATCCTCATCCTCAACATGAATAGACTGGGACCCTACATGGGGATTATGGATTCTGCTTGATTTCCCTATCCCTGAAGGTATGTGTACCTCTGGTTGCGGAAGTGGGTCCAGTCCAAGCCCCCTCAACCACAATTTAATTTTTTTGCCAAAAAAAATTGAAATCCGCCTTCTCTAGTGCATCATATGTGTTCCCTACGGAACCGGTCGGTTCAGCATTTTTGGTTGGTTTCGTACGAAATCGGTTGGTTTCGGTACGGAACCGACTGGTTTTGATACAGAACTGGTTGGTTCGGTACGGAACAGGCCAAAAACGGTTCATTGTGGCCAGTCCGACCATTTTGGTGTTGGAGATCGATCTGACCGGTCGGTTTTGTTGAACCGAGCTGGTTCTGATAACACTGCTTCCAATACATAAAGGTTATACCCAAAAAAAACATATAATCATAAAACCCAACACCAATGAGGGGAAGAAAAGATCTTGGAATGCTTTTTCATCTAGATTACCTTCCCTTTATCCAAATATGGCGTCAAGATTGTGATAGTTTGGACAAAATGGTAGGCGAAACTTGTTTCGTCATCGATGGTCTAGTATGGAGAATGTATAGTGCCACAAAACCAAAACGCTAAAGAAAACACTTTAAAAAGCGACCAATGATACCTAAACCAGAGGTCTGCACCTTCTGAGTTATATGCACTTGATAAAGATGTGTTGGATTAGGAATGTATTTGTCTTGATATATTTTCCTAGGGAAAAGTACAGCTAAAAAAATAGTATGTGACGGTCTGCATGCTCTCTTCCTCTAGTAATATTTTTGGTTTCCCTCAAAGTAGAGATAATTGAAATGAGGAGAATAATTTGGACGAAGTTGGAGGAGGAGTGGATTCTCTAGCTCAGCAAGTGGAGTTTGTTCTCAAAAGATTCTTTGTTGAGTCGATTCTCGAGCTCAGCAAGTGGAGTTTGTTCTCAAAAGATTCTTTGTTGAAGGTGCAAATATGTAAAAGCATATGTTATAGTCCAAGCATATGATAGAATCTCTGTAAACCCTAATATCAAGTGTGGTGGTTGAAAGAGAGTGCATACCCAAAATCTAGATCTATAATTGAATGAATAGATCTATGTGCAGATTGATGGAAAGGTACATGATTTGGATCAGGAATAGTAGATCTGATGATTGGGACAAGAAGGAATGAGAAATAAATCATTTTGATGATGATGATGATAGATACGTTCTGGATGGTTCCGTCGAACAATAAAATACAGCCATAAATTTTGATGCTTATGACGATATCCTTGTTAACACTAGTGGTGACAATGTTCCCCCTCCTATAACTGCATTTGAAGAAATAGACTTAGGAGAGGCACTAAATTGGAGTATGTTATGTTCAGATTGGAGTAATAGTTACATATATGGGCAATATGATAATTCGCATGAATACTTGTATGCAATATGCAAACATTCATTGAAGACAACAATCAAGTCTAGAATAATATTTACACATAAGAATATTTAGATTTTTATTATTTTGAATTTATAATCAGATCTACAACCAAATATGTCCTATTTAGGTAGGTCCATAGATCTTGAGGGTTGAAACCTCGCTCTGATACCATATGTCGAGACCCGATCTACTAAAAAAAATACATATAGAAATTACCCATAAAAATATCAATCCAAATAACCATTGATTTCGAACATAAGGAGACTTCAATTAAAATTACATAAAATTACTTAACTCACAGAAGTAGTGAGGAACTTACCTGCGGTGAAAAAACTCAACATACCTATAATCCGGTGACTTCAAAAATGTAGTGATGCCTTGATCATTGATCTAACAAGCCGCAACAAAAAGTGGGGGACGACTCTCCACCCAATTGTAGACCTTGTTGCTTTAATTTCAGTAGCAAGTCACACACAAGCCCTCAATCCACCATTATGTCAGCTCTTCTTAGCCTTTTCCTTTATAGCCCAAGCTAAAGAGAGATATATTTTCTCCTTCTTCTTCGTCCTTATATAGAATCCATCCATGGTAAAGAACTCAATCCCTATGATCCATTTGTCATTATTTAATTCTTTCTTTATCTTATTTTAGGGTTTTTCCACAAATTATCGTTACTTATTTTACCCTTTTATTTTATTACCCAAAAGAAAAGGGTAAAATAAGTAACGGTAATTTGTGGGAAAACCCTAAAATAAGATAAAGAAAGAATAAAATAATGACAAGTGGATCCTAAGGATCGAGTTCTTTACCATGGATGGATTCTATATAAGGATGGAGAAGAAGGAGAAAAGATATCTCTCTTTAGCTTGGGCTATAGAGGACAAGGCTAAGAAGAGTTGGCATAGTAGTGGATTGAGGGCTCGGGAGTGACTTGTTGAAATTAAAGCAGCAAAGTCTACATTTGGGTGGAGAGTCGTACCCCACTTTTTGTTGCGTCTTGTCAGATCATTGATCAAGGTATCACTATGTTTATGAAGTCACTAGATTATAGGTACTTTAGATTATTCACCGTGGGTAAGTTCCTCACTGCTCGTGTGAGTTAAATAATTTTAAATGAAGTTTCCTTATGTTAGAAATCAATGGTTATTTGGATTGATATTTTTATGGGTAATTTATGTATATATTTTCTTTAGTAGATTGGGTCCTGACATATGGTATCAGAGCGAGGTTTCAACCCTAAAGACCTATGGACCAACCTAAATAGGATAGATTTTGTTGTAGATCTTATTATAAATTCAAAATAACAAAAATCTAAATATTATTCTAAATACTATTATAGACCTGATTATCATCTTCAATGAATGTTTGCATATTGCATACAAATATTCATGAGAATTATCATATATGTTTTGCCCATATATGCAATTATTACTCCATTATGAAATCTAGATAAAGAATATGGTATCTTGCTAACAAAAGGAAACCATGTTCCAGCAATGCTCCTTGGAGAACAAATCAAGAGGAGAGGACATGTAATAAATCTAATAAACAAATAATGATAGCCATATTAATAATTGTATTTTTAGCAAGCCTCGCAGGATGCCCCCCTCTTCCCCAGAATATTTGAATGGAGGGTGGCTCAATCACCAACAACAATAGTAATTGGTACACCAAGGGACTCAAC
Source organism: Picea sitchensis (assembly GCA_010110895.2). Taxonomy (NCBI): domain Eukaryota; kingdom Viridiplantae; phylum Streptophyta; class Pinopsida; order Pinales; family Pinaceae; genus Picea; species Picea sitchensis. The sequence goes on along the minus strand of SNQJ01S0147182.1, from coordinate 18,564 downwards.
CGGATTTGAACCTTTGACCTATGGCCTCCTTGTTGGCAACATGTCTTGGGTAGATTGTTTAACCAATTGAGCTAACCCTTAGGGCTTCATATTAGTAATTAATTACCTAATAATAACTATAATAGCTTTACCCTAGGCTCACAACATCTCACTAAGGGATAATATAATGATATTTACAGATCACTAACCATTGTATACATTGTAATGTATATTTTATCTTTTGCATAGATTCTATGTCTCATTGGGCCATTTGCCTATGTATTATAGCATCCAAAAATCATATTGGCCCTATAGTTAGTTATAGTATGGAACTCAAAAAGACACACTGCTACGACCCTATAGTCATTGGTAGTATGAAACTCAAAAAGACACACTACTACCTAAAGAAATTCATGCTCTTTTACGTATGTGACTAGAATAGTGAATTCTTATTTTTATTTTCCAAGGAAAAAAATATGTAATTTTATTTATAAAACAAAATTACATAGTCATATGCCAAAGGCATTCAAAAAGTGCATTAAAGCCACTTGAAGCAATATCTTTTCATACTTTCCTTTTAATAAATAACAGAAAGCTATATCAATAATATGTCTAGTCCCCATCTCACAAAGAAATAATAAATTACATCGTTCAAACTAAAAATCTGAAAAAGTCCATTGTCTTAAACAAAAAAGAATAACTTTAAAGCCAAGGGTCATGAGTGTATTCAATTGTGTGCCCATCTTGAAAAATGGATATAATTAAGGTTCCTCACTCCAATCTGAGACCATCTTTTGAAAGTCCATCCTCCATCATATTCCTATCCTTGTACATGTGAGACAAAGAGATATGTTAGAAAGTTGTCATTTGGAGTTGTACACCATCATATAGCGGTTGTAAAGATGAAATTCATGATTGTAGCTACCTTTTGTAACCATTGGATATAGGAGTGAGTCACAAAATATTTGAATTTGTGATACACCAAACTCTTGAGCCAGAAGAATTAATTTGAGAGCCAACAATTCACAGTAGTTATTAGTTTCCTAACCTATCCCAACTTTGATAGAAATGCAGTGATTTAAAGAAAAATATAAATTCCCCCTGAACCTCCTTTAGGAGGGCTTCCCTATGAGGCAGCATCAAAGTATGCCCATGGGATACCCTTGTCAATTACCTCTTCTTTTAGCTCATGCTTGTTTTTTAATCCTGGGGCTATGGATAAGCATTCAATATGTTTAGTGACTGGATCGCACATTTGAAAGGTAGTGTTTCATTTCCTTCAAATAGTTTCAGGTTCCTAGCTAGCCATACTCCCCAAGCTATGTTAAGAGGAAGGGCTCTAATCTTCTTTGTATCCTTTTTAGTATACCATGATCTAAATGCTTCTTCTATATCTTCACCTTCCCGTGCATTTCTTAGCCCTATCATACTTTCCACCTCTTTCCACACCTCTTTCCTATATGGGTAGGCCATAATTAAGTGTTCAATGGTTTATTTTGCTTGTTGGCATAGGATGCACTGTTGGGTTAATTAATTGACTTAATTGCTTAACATATAATCATCAATATGAGGGCGTAAGCTTAGAAATTCCGACACTATATGCGCAGGGATCAAGACACAAAAATGACTATCTAAACTAGTTTTACTCTATGGAACAAAATACTCTTCACACTTTGATTAAATGAAGCTATTCTATAAGACAATGCAATCTATGAAAATTTTGTGTATTGGGTAGCAGAACAAAGAAGTTGCTTGTTGGTCGAAGGCTTACAACACTTCACTCAAGCTAATTCTTAAGTGTCAAGAAGCAATCTTAGTTCCTACCTTTAATAACATTGTTCTTGTGATAAACGAAACATAAAAATTTATCCTACTTCGCACAATGAAAATAGTAGAAAGAAGATCTTCTTTACTAGACAACAATGTAGAGTATTTTAGGAGCTCAATTTATACTTCATTCACAGTGCAATACACAACATTCATGTAATAAGATTAACTCAACACTATAGTTCAACTCCAGTGAGAGTTGCCTCTATTAAATCAACCTATTTATTTACTTAAAGAAAGTAAAAGAGGATCAGTCCACTATGCAAACAAACCCTGAAAAATTCAACTCATTTGCAACTACAAATTTACAATGTGACTAAACATTGAAAACATGCAACTCGTGATCTGAAAATTAATATATTGACCATGTATATAAAACGAGGTAGGGTTATTCAAAGTGCACAATCCAATCATAAACGAAATCATATTGAAGCAACAAAAGACAACTACCATTGTTCAAATTATAACTAGGGTCAATGCTAAAGTAACCGGAGTTTAAAGATCACAAGCCAAATTTTATTGATATTGCACACGATATAGTTTCAAACCTTAACCTGGAATTCACGCAAGTGTTGTGAAGCGAAAAGGATGAAAATGCACACAGGATTATTATAATTTCAAACAATACTTAATTATGGAAACAACAAAATAAAATCATTACCCTACTGCAAGAAGATATAGAATAACGAGAACCAACTAGTGTGCCCTTCCCAATGTATTTTACATTACTTGAGAGAACTACAGAGCTAACAATGAAATCATGACGCCAAATAGATCCAGAACATTAGCTCATATCCTTGTATTAATGAAGAGGAAAATATATATCAGCGGTTACAAAGTACTTAGGGTTTTCTCCAAGGATGACGAGATATCTTCATTTTCTTTTACATTGTTATGCCATCACATTTTATACATAAAATCAACCCCAAGAATGAGCAATGTGATTTGATCAAATCCCTTGTCCACGCATCACTGATTGAATTACAATAGCAAAATAATAGAGACGTGTCAAATTAGCTTATTTCCTGTAATAGAAGGATAACTTTACACAGTGAATCATTGGTGTGATATCCTCATGACATTGGAAATGCACGAGGATATCGTAGACTAAATATCTCGATCCAAATCGGGCCCGGCTGAAGTAATCATTCATGTTCCTTTGACCTTCGATCAGTGTACTCCTCGACTTCTAGAATTTGATGTTGTGGACAACATTCTGTGTCGACCTTGCTACAAGCAAAACCCATATGGTGGTTTGGTCCAAAACTAGCTCCTAATATGTCAAATGATGAAGTTGATGTAGGATCCCTATGTGTGTCGCGAGATCTGGACTTGGAGGAAAATGTCATTAGCAAGGAGCCTATTACTAATCTTCCTAAGCTCATAAAAACAATAGAAAGAGTCGTGAATTAATGACAAATTTTCCTTAATTGTTCATAGTAAACATGTTTATCAAAATCTTTCATTGTGTTGATATGAGAGAGATCTAGGCAAAAAGGAGGGATAAATCGGTTAAAAGAGGGTTTTACTAGTAGCAAGAGATATTCAATTTAGGGGCCCAACATGCACCAACCTAGACCATTGAAATTTTCTTCTTTGGCACCCCCTAGGTGGGAGCCCTATTATTTAAAATCAACCACATGAATATTTTGTTCTTGGAAGGGCACCTTAGTTTCCAGATGGTTCTCCACCACCATACTTGTTGTCCCTCCATTCCTCACTCTATAATGGGCTTTGTAACCTAGTTTAGGCACATAAGTTCCAATGCGATTAAGTGACCATAACAAATAGTCATGAACTCCTCTTATTTTGGCATTGTTGTCTTTTAATGCATCTGTGTAAATCTTCCAAGCATCGGCAAGATATTCCCCTAGACCAATCTCCTTCCAGGTGAGCCATTGTTGTTGCCAATTCATAGATTTCTCCCAGTTCACAATCCGTCAAAGGGTATAAAAACCTTTACTTCTTATCTCATGATTCATCTGAGGAGGTAATATGTGCATACCCTTGCTACCTATCCATGGGTCCCGACCAATTTTCACTTTGTCACCTTTTCCCACTTGCAAAATCAGCCAGTTACCTACCAAATGAAAATTTGAATTGACAACTTTCCAAATTATTGAGGCATTATGTATTTGTTTTGGTGGATTCCTTACCCCAATCCTCTACAGAAGCAAGAGAAATGTACTTGGCTCTAATTACTTGAACTCGTAGCCCTTTTCCTTATGTTAACCTCCACGCATTTTTTGTAGCTAGCGCCTTAGAGAAGAGAAAGGGGTTTTTTAGACCCCATCTTCCATTTTCTCTTAGGACAACTAGTTTTTTTCACAATGCCAAACAAGCCCTTTCTTTTTTTGATCTTCTGACTAGATAAATTTGTAGCATAGTCTTCTAATTATGTCCATCACACATTTTGGAACCCATGCCAGCAATATACATTACTAGAATTGCTTCCAATATAGCTTTTACTAGTACCTGATTGCACCAAGTGTTTAACTTCTTTTCCACTTTGGAAATCAACCATTGCCGGTGACATTTTTTTATACATGTTTGGCTTCAAATGGAAGCCCAGATACTTCAAACTATGGTCTGCAACTATCACCCGGAAGGGAAATAATTGAGTAAAATAGTTGTTTTCTTGCTTAGTTACACCCCACATGGATATAGTGGATTTATCAATATTTATAGACATACCTGTAGCTTTACAAAATAACTCCAAAATATTTTTGAACTTCTCAGTTACCCTTCTGATACTTCACAAAATATCAAGATATCATCTACAAATAAAAGTTGTGTGATGCTACAAGTTATTCCAATGTGTGTCCCTTTAAAACTACCATTTATTAAATCCTCCTTTATTAACATACTCAACCCTTCTACTATTAAGAGGAAAAGGAGAGGGGATAGGGGGCACCCCTGCCTAGTCTAAAGAAAGGGGATGTTGCCCCATTGATTAAGATAGCAAAATATAGCCCATCACCTAAATCACAAACTAATGAGAGAAGCCCAAGTGAATAAGAATAAGTCTAAGGTAAATCCATCTTACCCTATCATATGTTGTACAGAGGTGCACTTTCATTACCACCAATATTTGACCTTGATAGAGTGAAGACTTTCCTATGTGATCCCAATTGCCTCATGGATTTGTCTTCCCTCTAAAAACCCAAATTGTTCTCCAGAAATTTGTTTTGATAAAACACTTTTAGGTCTTCTTACCAACGCCTTTGCAATAGGGATATTAACATGAATTTTTTAAATGATTTTGGATTATTAGCTTTGGGGATCAATGCTATAAAGCTAGTGTTATAGGCTCCAAGCATTTTTCCTATTATTCTAGTGGCCTCTATTAAAATATTTGATGGTAGTTTTACCATGGAACAATATCACTATATTGTCCTTATTATAGACGCATAACCACCCTATGCTTTGTAACTGGCAGCCAGTTGGGAATAATTTGAGGAGAAGAAAACACTAGAACCAATAGCCAACCAATTGTGTACCTCTCCAAAGCTAGTGTACCAATGAAAGTCCAAACCACAACCAAGAGACAAAGTCACCATTCTGCGGCGGTTAGGCTCTCCACTAGTCATCGCACCATTGGTCTTTTGCAGTTGTGAGAGTGAGTGAAAATGAGCTCAATCACCCTCTATTTATAGTCCTCCTAGTGACCTAATTTTGGGCTAATTTCTTCTCTTAGGCTAATAACTCAATATAAGTTATTATCTTGAGCCAACTTGTCTTCTAGAGGGTTTATTGCCAAAAATTTAGGGTTTCTCTTGCTTCGAAAATATTCTATTCTGCGTCAAAGGTTACACATGTAGAGGTTAATACCTCCTTCAACTACCAAAACATCAAAACTCCCTCCCTAGCTATGGAGGTATTGAGAGCAATGGTCTTGAGCACAAAGCAGACCATTCATGCAATTTACAACAACACCAATAGCCGCAGTATTTCATGATTAGATCACAAGCACCAACATCACTATCCATCTAGATAGTCTCCATGGCAATCAGAATAATGTCATCCAATGGGAACAAAACTATGTCTATCCATAGTAATTATTACAACTTCTGATCAGTGGTATACAACCACTCCTAGTAGCACACAACTACCTAACCGGTGACATGCGGTCACTACCGGTGGATCACATCCACCACGGTAACATACAACCATTATTAGAGACACCTGATCTCTCTGCCAATCATATCATCACGATATCTCATCTTCGTAAAATGTCATCAGGTTGCATCACCTCTAAGTCATTGCTAGCATGTCTTGAGATGCATCATATCTAAGTTGTACCGATGTGATCCGGAGTATCATCTACATCATCTCTAAGTCGTGCGCGTGATGCCAATGCATCATCTCTAAGTTGTATGTCCACCTCGGTTGTGCTCGCCAGTGTAGATCGGTGCCTCATTGTGTCACCTCTAAGTTGCATGACCATATCTAAATTAGGTACTAGCATGACATATCTAGCATGATGCCAATGCATCATATCTAAGTTATTATGCCACCTCTAAGTTGTTCTCGCATGATCATATCTAGCATTATGGTGGCTCTGACATCGTCTCTAAGTTGTACTAGCGACGCTAGCATGATCTTGACAACATCTCTAAGCTATATGTACATCGAGTTGTACTAGCACGATTCTCCTCAGGCCACTATATCAACAACTCCAACCATAAGTATCATATATGAGTTGTACTAGCATGATGCAAACATCATCTCTAAGTTGTAATATCATGATACAGATCTGCAACTCACTGGCAGTCCATGATGCCACATACCAGTGCTCCCTCTTATTAGAAGTCATCTCCTCCCTTTAAACTAAGGGAGCAATCTCCATAAGCCCCATCTTGTCCCTCAAAATTATCAAAACTTTATCTTGGACAAAGGCTGTCAAAATATTTGCGATGCTCATCAATGGAGATATCTTTGGAGAACCATTTCTCCCCTCTAGACTATAGTACTTGATCTCAATGTGCTTAGACCTTTTTGTCATGGAACATCGGTCTCTTTGAGAGCTTCACACCTGACTCACGGATTTATCTAGCGTATCGCAGTTGAATCAACACTGATCAAACAATCGAGAGAGCAGCTTAAGACCCTTGTTGCTTCGTGCAAACATCACAACCACAATATACTCTGCTTAGGTGTTGAGTGCAATAGATTTTTGTTTTCTACTAGCCCATGATATCATAGCCGATCCCATACGGATACAGGTCCAGGAAGTACTCTTTCTATCTTCTGAACTCCCTGCCCAACATGAATCGATAAATCCATGCAGCTTTACTTCACTATTTGAGGCATATCTCAAACCATACATTATCATCCCACGAGATATATCTCAAGATATGTTCTGCTGACCATAATGCTCTTGTTTAGGTTCCACCTAGCACTAGCTCAACATATTCACATGCAAAGCATATGTCTGGCCTAGTTTTTACCAAATACAACAAGGAGTCGATCAACTACCAATACAGGGACGAGTCTACGGATGGAAGTCGAGGAGTCTCTCAACTTCCTCGTATCTGTCACCATGGGAGTTTCCGTGGATTTGCAATCCATCATCCCAAACTTAGAAGGATCTTTACAATGTACTTCCCTTGTCCTAGGAGACTTCCTGCCACACTACGCCACTTCTAGTCCCAAGTGGTAGTGCATGAGACCAAGATCCTTCATATCAAATTCGGTGGATAGCTCCTTCTTGCTTGTAATGATGAGGGCTACGCACCTGTTCGAGGAAACGAGTCATCAACATATAGTAGTAGAATAATAGGTGCATTGTTTACAACCTTGTAATAGATATTTGGATCAACATGTGACTCTTAGAAAATCAAAGTCTCGTCAAATAACTATCAATCCAAGCATACCAAGATATTGGATCTTGCTTGAGTCCATAAAAGGCCTTCTTCATACATGGGTTTCTCTCAGGTTTACCCCAAAACCTTGAGGTTTCTCTATGTATACCTCTTCCTCAATTACTCCATTGAGAAGAGCGGTCTTTACATCCATCAATGTAAACTCCAAACCATGGATGTTGCTAGAGATATGATGGCTCGGTAGAGGTGTGTCATGGAGCTAGAGCAACTATATCTAGTCTTCTCCCCTCTGTTTGGGGAGAACCCTATAATACACAAATCGCCTTGTATTTGCTCGATGCTTTCATTCCTTGCATGCTTTATTTTGTAAACTCATATAGGCACAATTTCCCATACATAATATTTCATGATGGATTGATTTCCATCATAGCCTCCTTCCATTCTTTATTCTTGACTACTTCCTCAAGGTGGAAGGTTATGTAAGCTACGGAATATGGTTTTGACTTCTTGCTTTCGATGAAATTTCTATCTAGAGCACCATGCATCTATGCATATTGAATGATCTCAAGAGCCCAAGTTGTTCTTCCCTTCTTAGTCTTATCTTGGTGTGGATCTTCAGATCTATGTGGTTATGCCATGTCCGATACAACATTCTTACCTTTCTTTGCATCTGCGATCCACAGGATCTGTAGGATCTTTATCATGGACCTCATCACAGTTCTGGTTGCTTGAGGGCCACAAATGCATTGGAAAGTCTTGATCATGGATCATGGCTGTCACTGCTTCCATAATTGAACAGTTATTTCTTTCTTCCACACCATTACGTTAGGAATGCTTAGAGTGATGATCTCCCTCCTAATCTTGTCCTTTGCATAATGTATTGAGATCATATGAGGTGTACTTCCACTCCATTATTAGACCTCAAGATCTTTAACTTCTTTTTTTGGATAAGATTTCCACAAGTGCTTGAATTTCTCGAACTTACTAAATACTTTTCCCTTTTGCTTCCAAGAAACAAATGCAAGTTTTATGTGAGAACTCATCAATAAATGAAACATATTGTACATACCTGTTTGGTGACAGTGTTGACATGCATCTAAGTGAAGGATGTCCAAAAATCCTTTTATTTCCATGCTTCATTTATAATTGATACTTGGTGAGACCATATGTTTCACCCCTGATGAAGTCATATGCTCCATGCTTGAAAATTGTCATTGTAGCTCCCTTCCTAGAGCTATCAACTATGACCTACACGGAACAAGAACAATAACAAGGGAAATAGCAGACAACATTCTTCAACACTCTTTCATTGTTGTGATCAATCATTCTTTCATGAAGTAACTTGTTTTGTAATAAAAACAAATATATCTCCATGTTGCTTCCTTGGAATCTTATGCAGATAACACACTTTGAGACAAGAACAATAAAAGATTTCCAGAATTATAATAACATTTTCAAACATATCTATGGTATGAAGGGAATAACAATTCCATGGTGATCATCATGGTATGACCAGGTGACACAGAGCAAACAAGAGATGTCTCTCTAGAGGAGATGTTTGTTCCTCATGAATTGTATCCCAAGAGTCTCTGAAAAGGTTTGAGAAATAATTGACTCCTACATCTGCAATATCCTCAAAATTTGTTTCCCAACTATCATTTCCTTTGTCAATTTTCAAACTAAGTTTATGTTTTTCTTGTTTGCATTGTTGATTTGTAGCTTTGGGAGGCATTTACACTAGAAGCAATGTATGGGGCATGTGGGAATCTTCGTTGGTACAAAATTAGCCTCATGGGAAAGGATTGATGGGCACTGTGGGCTTGTGTTTGTGTTTCACACCCACAAAGAGGAAAAACATATTCTAATTAATAGTTGAGTTTAGGAAGGGCTACTAAACTTACTCGTGAACTTGTATATAAATGAGAGAATCTTATTGTAACATTTGATCATTGTGCATAATGGAGTTAGCATAAGTGAGTGAGCACTTGTGCTAGGAGATTGGAAATTCCAGCAAGGGAATTTTTGCACCTAGGCAATATAGCCTAGGGTTTTCTGGTCTTGGTTATCTTGTTCTTGGCAGGGAAAAGAGGCCACATGTGTGGAAGGCAAGGTTGTAGCTCGAGAGGAGAGACGTCGCATGTGTGGAGAAGAGGAGAAGCTAAGAGGCAGGTCGCATGTAATGTTATAGGCTCCAAGCATTTTGCCTATTATTCTAGTGGCCTCCACCACCTTTCTTAAGTCTTCTTCTATGAAATCATTGTTGATGTTTACTTATACAACTAAGCGATTACAACTCTTCTTTATTATTACAATCACTTAGCACGTGGTTGCATAAATAAGATCTTTGAAAGAGAGGCAATCAGAAGTATTAGATACACAGATTATCCTGGGAAACCTATTGAAATTTTGTAACCCGAAGAATATTCTAATTATATTTACAGTTATTATCTTATAGATCAAATCCCCTTTTGTGGATTGATCATGTCGGATCACGTAGACCAAATATCCTTTTATGGATTGGTCAAACCATATTACATGGTGGTATTTGTAAAGTCATCCCCTAGGGTTTATAAAGTGGTTTAACCACTATTGGAAGAAATTGTCCCTAGCAGGTGAGAAGAGACATAACCCTAGTGCCTCCTCAACTAGTATATACAAGTGAGGATGGCTCATCATTATCTCATTCACTCATTCACTAAACAAGTGTGCATCTTTTGGATGTGGTTAGGTTACAGAAGAAGGAGAAGAGAGGTGCATGGTCAGTCCTAGTCTTTTCTTGGTGGTTTTATCTGAGAATACCCAGCATTGTGGAAATCTATTATTGAGGAAGTTTGATGGAGTTTTCTTCCCCAAGGGGTTTCCTAGGATAAAGCGTTGTGTACCTTGTGATTGTGTTTCTTCGGTGATCCTACTTATGTTGTTATTCTCTAGTAAATTGAAAGAACTTAATATGACTCTAAATTTAACATGGTATCAGGAGCTTGACTAAATAGACCACCTTTCATTGGGTATCCAAAAACTTCATTGTTGGCCATTACAAGAAAATTAGGGCTTTTATTGGAGGAATTTCATTTGAAAAACCATCTAGGAAAGTGTACCCTCCCTCAAGGATCATTTGGCAACTTGGTACACATTTTAGATGTTAGAGCCTCGGGAAAGTCAAACCCTAGTTTTGACTAGTACAGGAAACCAGACAGTACAGTTTAGCATAGAGTCAAGAGTTTCAGAGGGTAAAAAATTGAATTTTTAAAAGCAGGGCAGGCTCCAACCTACACAAAACTCAACCCATCTCTTGGTAAGTTGATTCGGTTTAAAGAGCACTTTCTAGGTTTCTCGTCATTTTTCACAAGCTCCATGTCCAAGATGTGCACACGCAAGCACTAAAGCGTGTTGACAAGTTAGAAAGGTGTGAAAAACTTATGTGCATGGAAGTCTTGGTGGGCTCATTCTTAAAGAGAATGACCTTGCAAAATTCATAAAGAAAATGTACCAAAACCAAAGAAGAAGTAGAAAATTACAAGAAGGATATGGTTAGGGCCAAAGGATCATTGCAAACTCCATGAGAATCTTGATGCCTCAAGTGTCTTCTAAGAATACTCAAAGAGATGTTTGATGCCTAGCAGAATGTATGAAGGAAAAGAACATCCAACTGAAGATGAACTTGAGAACCCAACTCAAGAATGCAAAAGATCTGAGAAAGGAGAAGCAGTTCAAGACTATTTCTCTAAGGTTAGTCATTTCAAAGAACGGTTAGAAGCAATTGGAGACAACTTGGATGAAGATGACTTCATCATGACAACTCTTAATGGTCTCCACCAAGACCTTGGGATACCTTCATCTAAACTATTTGTGCAAGAAAAGAAAAACTCAATTTGATAGTCTATGGGAAGAATGTGTTCAAGAAGAAGCAAAGAGTAGCCAAACAAGGCCTTGAGTTCTATTAAGAGATGAAGACCAAGACCTAGCTTTGCTCAGAGTTAAAGGAGGGAAAAGGTCCTCGGCTTTCAAAGGGCCACCTTCCTCAGGAATCTCACTCCCAAAGAGATTCACCCACTTCCATAAAGAATCTCACCCTCAAGGAGATTCCAGAAATATCGAAAGGGGCAAAAAAAGAAAAGGTTATCCTCTTATCAATGCTATCATTGTGATAAGATGCAACACATTGCTAAGAATTGTCCTGCAGGAAGGGAAGAGGCCACAAGAAGAGAAATAACAAAGACATCATGCTTATCACGGTGGAAGATGATGAGCCACCCACAAAGATGACTAAAGAAGAGATTGAATATTATGTTTTATTTTCCACTCTCACGATCAGTGACACAGGAGGATACTTGGCTCATAGGCAGTGGTGCCTCTATAAGCACATGTGAGTGGGAAGACATTCTCTAATATACAGAAAGGACTTTCCCAGAAAGTTTCACTTGGAGATGATTATGAGTATCCCTATCAAAGGAATGGGAGAATCCACCTACAAACCTGGTACATATAGTACATCCTCCATATTCATTTGGGTTCCTGAATCAAGTTTGTACTCTATGTACCAGGTTTGCAAAAGAACTTACTTTCTATTTCAGCTCTAGATAAGAAAAGGTTTGGGGTTGCACTCATAGATGGTGAAGTTCTTATGTGGCCTAAAGGAAAAACCATGAAGACTAGCTCCGCGTCAACTTCTAGGAAAACCTTACCATATGTAAGCAAGGTAGTCTGAGTCTACCGAAATTCAAGGTTGATCATGAAAGTGTATACAGGGATATGTACAAGGAAAGAACATAAAGAATCATTTCTCAAAGAGCAACAGTAAAGCAGAAAGAATCTTGGAACTCATCCACTCAAGTGTATGTGGTCCAATGCCACCAACCTCTCTAAGTGGGTATGTATATTATGTGCCATTTATTGATGATTATTCTGTAGAGACTTGGGTTTATTTCTTGAAATCAAAGATGAAGTACTGGGAAGTTCAAGGAATTCAAAGCCTTGATAAGAAACCTCTCCTAAAGAAAAATCAATATGCACAAGATTAGGATAGTGGAGGAGAGTACATTTCAAATGAATTTGGAAGCTTTTTGCAGAGATTCTTGGATTAAGAGGGAGCTCACCCTCTATGTCCTCAACAAAATGGTGTAGCAGAGAAAAGAGAATAGAACAATAATGGAAAGCCGATTGAAGACTATGATCACAATCAAGAGATCTTCCAATGCACTTTTGGGTTGAAGCAACAAGAACAACGGTTTATGTCCAAAAGAAATTATCCCATAGTGCACTTGGACTCAAAAACCAATGTTCTCAGGAAAGAAGCCAGTAAGCCATCTCAAAATATTTGGATGTCGAGTGTTTGTACACATTAGAAAAAATAGAACTAAGTTGGATCCCTTGAGGGAAACAAAGGAATATTTGTTGGATACTATAGGAGTCTCTAAGGCCTTGAATTTATACAGGGTCTATCATATTGATATCAAGAGAGATGTAACATTTGATGAATGTCACGGCCTCAAAGATCAAGGAAATGCCGACGAAGAAGTATATAAAGAACTTGTAGCTCCCGAGTTCTGAGAGCCTATGAGATTCACAGTTACCCACGATGATGATGAGATTCCAGAAAATCGTGATATGATAGAATCTCAAGAACCTCCCAGGATGATGATCTCTCACAAGAGAAGCCAACTTGGGCAAAGGAGAACATTCAAGATGGGGAGAAGTATGGTGCCCAGGAAGGAACCATGAGACAAAGCAAGAAACCTAAGCCATTCTCAGTTACTTGACAAACATGATGTGTGATTTCATAGAAAAAGGAACCTACTTGTTTTGAAGAATCCATTCAAAAGAAAGAATGGGTATTAGATGTCATTGTGAGACAGAATACTAGTCCATTATAAAAGAATGATGTATGAAATGGTTCGAGACCAAAGAACAAAGAGGTGGTATCTTCCAAAATGGATATACAAGATAAAGCAATATTCTGAGACGGAAGTATTGAAAAACATAAAAAAGATTTAGCGATGTGGCTTTTCTTCAAAGGAAGGCATTGATTATGAAGAGGCGTGTGTTCTTGTAGCAAAGACCACCGCTCTATCCAATTTCAATCATAACTCTTGCAACCAAGATGAAGTGGGAGTTACACAAGATGGATGTCAGAAAACAACCTTCGTGGATTGAAGAAAGAAGTCTATATAGAACAACCACAAGGGTTTTGAAGTTGAAGATAGAAAACGTAATGCGCTTAGTTAAGAGAAACTTTGGTACAAAGTTAAAGCATGACTCATAGAGCTTGGTATGCGAGGTCACAGGTTCTGACCTTAGGCTGCAAAGAGTAAAGATTATTCTAACCTTTACTTCAAGGTTATGGATATTAGCCGGTTTCGGCGATATAGGCTTTACCAAGGTAAAGAATTGGTCTAACCTTTACTTCAAGGTTATGAATGATGAGCAGTTATATTATTGTTGTAGGGGATGACTTATTCTTAAGCGGAGAAGAAAATCTCATCACGGTGTAGGAAAGGCTCACAGAATTTGAGATGGGCCTAGACCTAATGCATTATTTTTAGGTCTTGAGGTATGGAAAAAAAATGGTAAGACCTTAATCACAAAAAAAAAAAAAAAAAAAAAAAATCTTGAAAAGGAATTTGAAGCATGTTGGAATGTAAATCCATGAACACACCATGGAAATGAAGTTGAAACTCCTGGTAGATGCCAAATTCGAGGAAATAGTTGATGCTACTCTATGTAGACAAATTAGTGGTTTGTTGATGTGTTTGTGAATACCGGAGACAAATATATATGTTTTAATGAAACGGCTTGAGTCAATGTCGGGTAGAGCCAGGGCGTGTTCACCTTGGTACGCAAAACATGTGATGGGATATCTTGGGGTATGTTGGAATAAGGTCCTGGTATCACGGAGATCAAGACTTGGTTGTATGGATATCTTGATTGGTGGACTAGAAGTGTTTACGATAGAAAAGAACTTTTCGGGATGTTATTTACGTTAGGGTCAGCCATGTGCATGTGAGAGCAAGAAGCAATCGGTATTGCTCTCGGCCTTAGCCAGTGGAATGCATTACCAACATGTTAAAGCGGTTATTGAAGCCATATGGCGACAGAAGTGGAATGCATTGCAACATGTTCCGCCAGTTGTGAAGCCATATGGCTTCAGAAGTTGTTGACATGTCTATTCAGTCTGGAGATGGAAGCCACTGTGATTCTATGTGATAACTAGAGTTGCATAAAGATGACAGAGAACCATGTGTTCCATGATAAATCAAAGCACATAGAGATCTGGTATCACTACATTCGTGATATGGTGCAGAGGGGAGCTATGTAGCTCCAATACGTTGGCACAGATGAGCAGGTTACATATGTGTTGACCAAGCCTCTGTCTCGTGTAAAGTTTGAATACTTTCGAGACAAGCTTGGTATTGTCGGAAAGGACCTCCCTCGAAAGGGGGAGTGATGTTGATGATACTATAGTATCTTGACCAACAGCGGGTAGCTCTGTTAGGATTTTATATCCTAGGGGATTGATCATCCCTGGGCAGATCTCGAAGGTCTGGTAAGAACGGTCTGTCAGAGTACATGTGCATGTATATTCAGTTGTGTTCAGTAGTGGTAGCTCCGTTAGGATTTTATATCCTAGGGAATCTTTTGATTCCTGGGTAGATCCCGAAGGTCTGCTAAGAACGGTCTGTCAGAGTACCACGTGGTAGCTCCATTAGGATTTTATATCCTATGGAATCTTTTGATTCCTGGGCAAATCTGGAAGGTCTGGTAAGGACAGTCTGTCAGAGTACCACAAAATGTTGTTGTTGCACCTACCTCATTCTATTTCCATATGATGATGATGTTGTTATCTCAGCCTCGTGCTGATGATGTTGGTGTATCAGCCTCGTGTTGTTGTTGATGATGTTGTATCAGCGTCGTCTTGTTGATGATTTTTTATCAGCCTCGTGTTGTTGATGATTTTGTATCAGCCTTGTGTTGTTGATGATGATGTTGTGCTAGCCTCGTGTTGTTGATGATGTTGTAATAGTGTTATACTAATTGATGTTGATGCAGATGATGATGATGATGATGATGCCACTCCAGCTCCATGTTGTGAACGATGATGTTATTGATGATAAGAAAAACTTCTAATGATTTATGGATATGCCAATCAATGTTCCAGATGTCGATGATGTTGTTTCCCTCTCTCTCTCTCTTGATGATGTTGTATTGGGTTATGTCAGTAGAATACCCTTCTTGTTAAGGGGGAGTGTTGAAATATTGTAACTTCAAATAATATTCTAATTATATTTGAGTTATTATCTTGTAGATCAAATCCCCTTCTGTGGATTGATCATGTCGGGTCTTGTATAAGACCAAATCCCCTTTTGTGGATTGGTCAAACCATATTTACATGGTGGTATTTGTAAAGTCGGCCCCTAGGGTTTATAAAGTGGTTTTAACCACTATTGGAAGAAGTCGGCCCTACTTGAAGAGACATAACCCTAGCGCCTCCTCAACTAGTATAAATAAGTGAGGATGGCGCCTCATTCATTCAACTCACTTAGTCACTCAAAAAGTGTGCATCTTTTGGAGGTAGTTGCAGTTGCAAGAAGGAGAAGAGAGGCGCATGCTCAGTCCTAGTCTTTGCTTGGTGGTTTTATCTTAAGTCTTGACATTGTATTGGCAATCTATTATTGAGGAAGTTTTTGCTGGGTTTTCTTCCCCATGAGTGTTTCTCAGGATAAAATGTTGTGTACCTTGTAATTGTGTTTCTTTCAGTGATCCTACTTATGTTGTTATTCTCTAGTAAATTGAAAAGAACTTAATAAAATCTCTAAATTTAACAAAACCTTCATGGGGAAGAAAACCCAGCAAAAACTTCCTCAATATAGATAGACCAAAAACAAAGCAGAAGATCCTCCTCTACTCCTTCACTAGGAGAGAGTATTGCACTACTTATCCAAGAGATACCAAGAGATACCAAGACATAGACCAAGAACCCTCCTTGACGTCACCCTCAGTTGCAGTAGCTTTTCCTCCAAGACTTGCACACTTTTTCCTCTTGTTGCAGCTTATATGTGAGTGAACAAATGAGGCGTTGTCCTCCCTTATAAATAGTGGTTTGGCCCGCCTAAAATTAGTTCTAGGCCGACTTGTCACTTTTCCCTCTTAATTTGCATTTAATTGTCAAGGCACAATAGGGTCGACTTTTACAAAGGCACAATAGGACCTAATTAAAAAATATAATATAACAATATTATTCAACACTCCTTAGGTAGAATATTCTTCGAAGTTACAATATTTCAACACTCCCCCTTAACAAGAAGGGTATTCTACTAACAACATCAATAACCACTGACTGGACTCAATACAACATTAAGAGGAGGATACATCGTCATCAACATCTGGAACATTGTCTGTCATATCTATAAATCAGTAGAAGTTTTTCTCATCATCAACATCAATGGAAATTGAGCATCTTCATCATCTGCAGCGCGGAGCTGGAGTAACATCGTCATCATCAACAACATGAAGCTGGAACATCAACATCAACAGCACGAAGCTAGAACAACAACATCAATGGCAACAGAATGAGACAGGAGCATCAACAGCAACAACAAAAACAGTGGGCACTCCGACATACCGTCCATCCGGACCTTACAGGATCTGTCCAGGGATAATGAAATCCCCTAGGATATAAATCGTAACGAGCTGCCACACTACTGAACAAAGCAAGTATATACATGCATAGGCACTCCGACAAACCGTCCATTCAGACCTTACGGGATCTGTCTAGGGATGATCAATCCCCTCGGATATAAATCCTAATGAGTTTCCTTGTTGATGGTCAGGATACCATAGTATCATCAGCATCACTGCCCCTTTCTAGGGAAGTCCTTTCGAACTACACCAAGCTTGTCTGGGAAGTACTCAAACTTCACATGAGACAGAAGCTTAGTCAACACATATGCTACATGCTCATCTGTGCCAACATACTGGAGCTTCACAGCTCCATTCTGTACCAAGTCAAGAAAGTAGTGGTACCGGATCTCAATGTCCTTTGTCTTATCGTGGAACACTGGGTTCTCTGATATATTTATGCAACTCTGGTTATCACAAAAGATCACGGTAGCATCCATCTCTAGGTCAAATAGACCTGTCAACAACTTCTGAAGCCATATGACTTCACAACTGGCGGAGCATGCTACAATGTACTCTGCCTCTGTCGTACTGAGAGAAATACTGGATTGCTTCCTGCTTTGCCACGAAGTCATGGCTGACCCCGAACTGAAATAGCATCTTGAAGTGTTTTTTCTGTCTGAAGCACTTCCATCCCAATCTGAATCAGTATAGCCATACAATATGAAGTCACAATCTCCAGTAAAACAGAGGCCATAGTCCAACGTACCCTTAAGGTATCTCATCACATGCTTTGCAGCTACAAGGTGAACGTGTCTGGGCTCCACCAAATACTGACTCAAGGTGTTCACAGCAAAGCATATATCCGGTCTCGTATTTGTTGGATACATCAACGAACCAATCATTTGTTTGTATAGAGTAACATCAATTATTTCTGACGAAGTATCAACCAACAACTTCATATTCGTCTCCATAGGAGTGGACATAGCTTTACAGTCCATCATGTTGAATCTCTTTAGAATTTCCACAACATACTTTCCTTGATTAAGGAAAATCTCTTATGGACTCTGCCATACTTCAAGACCTAAGAAACACTGCATCGGGCCTAGATCCTTCATTTCAAATTTAGTGGCAAGCTTCTTCTTACAATCTGTGATGAGCTTTTCTTCATCTGTCAAGAATAAGTCATCCACATATAGCAACAATATAATTGGTCCATCATTCTCAATCTTGAAGTAAAGGTTGGGATCATCTTTACTCTTGGTAAATCCCAAACTCATCAGAGAACTATCAATCCTGCCATACCAAGCTCTTGGAG
>SNQJ01S0147181.1:23988-40356 GCA_010110895.2 Picea sitchensis | reverse complement strand
GTGTCCAAAACCCTAGATACCAAAACCCTAGGTGTCTAAAACCCTAGGTCAACTTGGCCCATATTTTCATGGATTTTCCAGGCTGTCTTTCCTTTCTTCTCGTGCGGTGCTCCAAAGCATCCAACGATGGTTTTTTCTGCTTGTTGAGTTGTCCACGATCCTTCTTCCTTGCTTATATGTCATCCCCAATCTCCTCTTCCAATGGATTTTTTTCTCAGGATTCGCTCCATCTTTTCTTCTCTTTTGCTTACTTCGACCTAATAATAGTCACTGTGTCTTCCACAGAGTTCACTTTCTCCCTTTTCTTCCTTGATATTCACATACTTCCATAACCAAGGGCCAACAATTCTTATAAGAATCGAAGACCATGATTTGATGGTCAGAACTATGCCTTCTGGAGAAGAAGGATGAAAACATATGTACATGCATAGGGATTTGATGTTTGGAAATTAGTAGTATATTGATGCAAATAGCCTGCCACTCTCCCAATAGATAATCATGGAAATAAACTCAGTCAAAAAAATTCGAGGGATAAAAATGCTATCTTGAATGACCTTCTTGATTTAGTATATGTCAAGGTTATGCATCATGATTCTACAAAGGAGATTTGGGACAAACTTATGAATGTTTATGAAGGATATGCCAAAGTCAAGGCGGCTAAGCTTCAAACTTACAGAGGTCAATTTGAACAGTTGAAAATGAAGGAATATGAAGACATTGCAACTTAATTTTTATGAGTTGATGAAATAGTGAATACAATTAGAGGATTGGGAGAAGAAGTTGAAGAATCTATGATTGTTCAAAAGGTACTAATATCTCTTCCAATGATATTTGTTCCAAATAAATTGGCTCTAGAATAAAGAACATATTTTGATACGTTGAGCATGGATGAGCTACATGTAATATTTACAACTTATGAAATGAGAATAGAACAAGAGAAACCATACAATAAGAAAGCAACTTTCAAGGCATTCAAGAAGATAAAGAAGAATAAACATGAGCCAAAGTCAAATCCAAGTTGCAACTCTAGTGATGATTTAAATGAAGATGAAGAAATAACCAACTTCGTAAGAATTATGAAGAGTGGAACTGACAAGTACAAAGGTATGATTCCGTTAATTTTTTTTAATTGTGGTAAAATTGGTCATTTTGATACTAAATGTACTTATCCTAATAAGTCATATAGTGATGAAGAAGAAATTCCCAAAAAGGAAAAGAAATATCAAAAAGGAAACAAGAAATGAGATAAAAGAAAAGCCTTCAAGAAAAATCTCTTCTCAAGAGAAGACAGTTCCTCATTTAATGAAGATGATGAAAGCGATAGTGACTCATAAAGAGTACTCTTTATGGCTACAAAAACTAAGAAAAGATCTTCTGAAAGCGATGAAGAAGAAGGTGAAGTGGATCTTGAGGAAGAATTAATCAGTTCTTTAAATGAGCTAAATAAATAAAGGAAGAAAAACAAATCATTCAAAGATGAAATCATCTCCTTGAAAACCCAACTTGAAGAAGGAAAGAGAACGAAAGAAGTAATATAGATATAGATGATAAAGAAAGAAAAAGAGGGTGAGAAGATTGAAAAGGAAGTCGTGTCATTCAGAGTTGAAGTCAACAATCTTAGCAAGAAATCAAAAAGTTCTCAAGAAAAGTTCCCAAGTGTTAGAACACATTCTCAACAGTCAAAGGCCATGTAGTGACAAATCTATACTAGGATACAAGAAGGTTCATTTTGAGGAAGGTTCAATCTCCATGACGAAAGAAACAAAAAAAAGAGTTATGCAAACCTTCTCAAAAGAAGGAATCATGGTCAACAAGAGTTAGACAAGAATGAATTTGAATAGTTGAAAATGAACGAAGATGAAGACATTGTAGCTTCCGTTTTACATGTTGATGAAATAGTGAATGTGATTAAAGGATTGAGAAAATAAGTTGAAGAATCCATGATTGTTAAAAAGGTACTAAGATCTCTTCCAATGACATTTGATCCTAAGATATAACCTCTAAAATAAAGAACAAATCTTGATATGTCGAGCATGGATGAGCTACATGTAATATTTACAACTTATGAAATGAGATCATAATAGAAGAACCCATACAAGAAGGAAGAAAATTTCAAGGCATCCAAGAAAGAATAAAAAATAGGATCCAAATTCAAAGCTAAGTTGCAATTGTAGTGATGATTCATATGAAGATGAAGAAATAACCAATTTCGTAAGAAATATGACGAGAGGAACCAACAAGTACAAAGGTATGCTTCCATTAAAATGTTTTAATTGTGGTAAAAATGGTCATTTTGCTACTAAATGTCCTTATGCTAAGAAGTCAGATAGCGATGAAGAATAAATTCCCAAAAAGGAAAAGAAATATCAAAAGGGAAACAACAAAGGAGATAAAATAAAATCCTTCAAGTAAAATCTCTACTTAGGAGAAGAAAGTTCCTCATCTGATGAAGATATTGAAAGCGATGGTGACTCATAAAGAGTACTCTTTATGGCTACAGAAACTAATAAAATAACTCCTGAAAGTGACGAAGAAGAAGGTGAAGTGAATCTTGAGGAAGAATTAATCAATGCTTTAACTAAGTTGAAGAAAGAAAGGAAGAAAAACAAATCATTCAAAGAAGAAATATTCTCCTTGAAAACCCGACTTGAAGAAGGAAAGAAAATGGAAGAAGTAATGCATATCCAGATGATAAATAAAGAAAAAGAGTGTGGTAATATTGAAAAGGAAGTCGTGTCGTTGAGAGTTTAATTCAAAAAACTTAGCAAGAACTTAAAAAGTTCTCAAGTGTTATAAAACATTCTCAATAGTCAAAGGCCATGCAATGAAAATCTGGAATAGGATACAAGAAAGTTAATTTTGAGGAAGGTTCAAGCTCTATGACAAAAGAAACATAACAAAAGAGTTATGAAGAAGTTCTCAAATGAAGGAATCATGGTCAGAAAGAGTCAGCGAGGAATGAATAAAGAAGACCTTTTACATTTAGGAAACAAGAAAGATTCAATCATTGTGAAGAAAACAACCAAAGAGAATATTATGATCAACCAAGGTAGGAATTCATAAGTACTACACCAAAAAGAAGATCATTCACTCCCAAGTATCAAAATTTATTTTTGGGTCATTGTTTTACATGTACTAAATTTGGACATAAAGTTGTAGATTGTAGAGCATATGGAAGAAGTGTTCAAGCAAGAGATGGTTATGTGTCTCTCTCCGATATTGAATGTTAAAAATGCCACAATTATGGTCACATAGCTCGAAATTGTAGAAGAATGATAGAGCCTCCCATGAAGGAAAACAGTGATGTTATATACAAGAAGGTTTGGAGAAGAAATGAAAAACAAGAAGAGCAGGTGAATTAAAACCAAGCCCCATAGATCATACCCGTAATATTTACAGCAACGCAATATCATGATGAATCTACAAGAAAAGAGGAAGATGTCAAAATCCAGAAAGAGGATGAAGAGGAAGATGTCATAATTAAGGAAGAAGATGAAAACGATGCCAACATTCAGGAAGAGGATGAAAAGGAAGATGTCTCCACAAACGAGGAGGAATATTACTCCACATTAGAGTGAGTATTTTTATGATCCATTTGTCTTGGAGACTCATAGTAAATATGAATATTGAAGAGGGGGAGTCTACGCAATAACTCTACAAATCAAAGAACTATCTTTCGAGCAGTTTGAATTGTTTGCAAATTTTAGAAAGGGACTTTCATAATGGTTTGATGACAAAAGTGCATAATTCCTTGTGGTAGTTTGATTGTTTGAGCAAAATATTTTGAAACACATTCACATGTAGATATTACCTGACAGTTAGGAAGAATATTAGTGGCACACTTTTCAGGGAGAGATTCATGATTTTATAGAGGATTCCAAGCATGTATTCAGACAAGGACATATTCAATACATATTATTGCAAACATGTAGAGTCTGATTTTCAAATTGAACAAACAACTTGAAAAGAAGGAATATGTAGTGATCAGATGCAATAGATTCAAAGAATTATTTAGAATAGTAAAGTGACAAATGGGTCAACATTGTGTGTAGTTGAGTAGAAGAGTCGTGGATTATTTTATGAAATATGGACATAGATGGATTGACAGGTCTATACAGAGATATGATAGTGGATGAAATCATATTGACAGGTATAATCAGTTAGTCACAAGAAGGAAAGCAGTGAAAGAAACAACAATACAAGGGTAGAGAAACCGTCAGAAAAATCTATGTCGTTAGAGGGAATTGTTGAATGATGTGGTCATTGATATCTGAGTATTAAAAATGACAATATTTGAAGTCAAGTAAATTTGAATGCATTTCATATATGTCAATGAATTACAATAGGAAGAACCAATGGACAAAAATCACCAGAAGAGAGGAAAGGAAACAAGTACAAAAATCCCCACATTGATCTACATGGAATCTTGCAAAAGAAGACAGGGGAGAGAAATTGTATGGAAAAATTACCCTTATGTCAAAGGAGAAGAGAATTATGTGAAAGGAGAAGAGAAAGAAAAAATCCAGAAGAGAAAATATCTAAGTCTCTATATCCTTTCCTTTTTTTTTTAATTTCCTTTGGAGACACATGTCCAATGCTCAATCTCTGCTACTAAACCCTAGTATTTCTCTAGCCAGGAGAAAATTAAAGGAATGGGAGGAAAAAGAAGATGGAAAAGGGAGCTCCATATTGGTTTCCCCTAAGAAGCCTGTCCATCCCATTCAACAAGGCCCAAACAATATCACAAATAAATTTTCTAGGGAGTTATCCAATTTTTATTATAAAAATACAACGTCATCTAGTTTAACTCCAATACAAAAACTTTTCACACCCGAGGTAGCTTAATAGGATTCCTATAGCCAATTTGTCAAAAGTGTAGTAGTACTTGCTTCCACAGCTCAATCCTCTGGGATAATATACATGGTTCTAATATTGTACTTCTTGAATCTCTTTCTAATGCACTTGAATGCTAAGGCGACACATAGATGGTTTTATTCCATGAAGATATTTTCATTCTATATGCAACATCCTCATCTTTAATAATGTCAATTTCAAGTCCAACTTCTAATAGAGGGATCAAAGACCTCCTTCGTCCCATTAAAGTGAAGGTCCTTTTCATCCAATATTTGCATGGAATATGTGACATATGAAAACTTCATGGCCAAAAATGCTTGATATGAGGTAGAACTGACATTTATTCCCATGCTTATACGTATTACAAAATAATTATACCTTCTCCCTCCATTGTGACATTCTTCCTAGTCTCCGACTATCTAAATATTTTGAGATTTACTAAGTGGAATCGAGACAGTGAATCTTGTCAACCTTCACTGATCCATCTCCTTCCATTTTATATATATAAGGGAATCAACCCATGAGCCTCTATATTCAATTGTATGTAAAATTGTATGACCAAGGATTTTCATGGGTAATTTTGTATCACATCTATAAGTTCTTATGGTTTTCTTTGGCACAATCCTTTGAGATGGTTGCCATTTTATAAGAGTAAATTATTTGTTCAAATGGATGCTAGAAATAAACCATTTTCCCATCACTACAATACTAATATCAAGGGAACATAAATCCCCAACAATGTTGTTAATTCCTTTCATATTTTTAACTTTTATTAATTCCCTTCCCCCCTAGTTCCCCTCCCTATAAGGAATTGTAGGTACTTTTGACTCATTTTATATATTCACTCATAGACTTGTGTTACGAGGAAAATATCTCTATGGCTAGGGTAAACCACAACAGATGGATATGACTGTAGAAATCAACTCTATTCTCAAGTATGGTATATAAACAAATATGCTAGCAAGACAAGATATAAGGCTTGCCTCTTACAGATGTTCGATCAAGTCCACCATTGAGCACTTGACCCAACACAATATACCTGCAACTAGTCCTCAACAACCAAGCAAAGAAATCATATGGTGATAATATATGATGTTAGAACATTCAATAGCATAATCCATTAATATACATGACAAATACGCCCATGGAACAATAATTCAAATATTCGCAAGATATCAATTGGACACCAAAATAGTGTTTCTATTAATATATAATCAGTAGAAGTGAAAAAGTTACAGACTTTCGTGTCGGCATGGTTCAGAATCGAGAAACTAATTTCCTTCCCGTTGGGCCTCCACCACTTCAATCATCCACCAAAGGAAAGCTCATAAAAGAGAGACAATGAAGTTATCAATCAATAAGGGAAGAGATTGGGTGTTGAACATTGTGTTCAGACTTAAAGGACAAAGGGATGCAGACTCAATAGGAAGTAAATAATTTCTCCATAGTAACTTTTCTCTCAAAGTTGAATTCTTTCTCCTTTCCATAGCTTGTAATTGGCCCATTTATAACCTTCAAATGGAACTGAAGGGCCGAGTCAAAACATTTCCAGTATATGGAAGGCAAAGGATCACACCATTTTTCATTTTTGGGCACAAATCCTGATGTACGCGAGTTGTAGTGGTGCAGCCTGCATATATGCATGTTGTATAGTAGGCAATGTGCATACATGTGGAAAAAATGTATTTTTAGCTTTGGGATTTGCAGAAAGGGATGAAAAGTCTGCATAGGGAAATGGAAAAATTTCCTCTGTGAAATATTTCATAGGGTGAGGAAAATCTTTCTATAGAATATGCCCCCTAATGTGTGAGGTCAGAGGAGTATATGCGATGGCCAAAATACATTATAAAAACCTAGAGGTGGAGTGATGGGGAACCAACTGGAAGAACTATTTGCTCATTACATTCTACACTGATTTTTCATACATGGCTGCCAATTTGAATTACACAACAGATCCATGTGAAAATATACCAAACAACTGTCCGTGACCATGAATAGGAAAATACAAATGCGGTTACATGCCAAAGGTTATCATAGTCATGAACAATGTCCAGTAGAACCAGTCTCAAAATCAATCTGAAGATATCTGTATATAATGGAGTACAATATGATCTCCCATGATCACTGAAGTCATATAGGTACTGGTCCAATGCAAAGGAAGCAACAAATCAGGAAGATGCGGCCACATACTAATGTCTTCAAGTATTCTACACAATCTACCAAAGGTGCAAGTCTACATCATGTGAATAAATGAGCTAAGGTCGAACACAATGAGACATCGTTTGATTACTGATCATTGAGGTATACCATTAAAAAATGTGAGACAGCCTACCGATAATGAAAGTAGGTATCAAAGCATGAAGTGAATTATTAAAAGTGTGAATAAAGGAGTCAGGATCGAACACTTGAATAATCCATCGATCATGAGACATTGATGTATTCCCAACTGTTGATGGAGAGAGAACCTGTCACTAATGACTGCAAGTCTCAAGGCACTCATAAGATTCTAGGTCTCGTTTCCATAATAGATGAGATGAAGTGAATGGAAGGAGACCCACTGAAAGGATAGCATTAAGGCATCTCTCATCATTCAACATGAGGTACAAAGAAGGAGCTTCATGATTTGGAGGAAATCAGACGTAGAACATGTTCATGAACCAATGACCCTGTGCATCTTTTGCATGTGCCAAGTGCAAACGGTACACGAAAAAGACCCTCTAAATAGAAGCCAATGTGGAAAAATGCTGACAAAGGTGAGGAAATCACCAATAAGGTTAACGACATCCAAGGCACTGCACAAATCCCAATGTGTGAATAGATGTCTTGCTGCCAAACATAAGGGAAACTACCCAGCCAACGACCAATGATGAAATGTCGATTGTTGGGTTCAAGGTTACCTACCAATGATGAAAGTAGGACTAGGGTGCATGATAAGACTACAGTATCATGTGATTATGAGACAAACTGAGGGTATGGCTGACATGGAAAGTCAAGAGTTTTGAGGAATGGCCGACACAGGTTGATAGACTTCCTTTAAACAAGAGCATGAGACATATGGAAGACTCCAACAACATAGAATCAATGATGAAACCATGAGATGCATGAGGAATCAATGAAATTCTCCATAGGGACTGGAAGAGTAACCATTTGATAGAGAAAATTGTCTCTAATGAGCTCATCTTCCTAAGGCCATACTAAACCCAAAATTATGATGATAAATGGACTCAATAACTTTGTTCTCTGTTCAAATGAGACACAACTACTGCCAATATAAGATAATACTCCCTTCCCGCCCATATTTTTTTGTTTTTTCATAGACAAATGAGCGCTATGATACAAAGGAGGAAACGAGTGTCACAAGTAAGAAAAAATAGTTCCAATAGTGGAACGTACCTATGCTTAATGCACAGAGATGCATGCGAGAGATGGACACTCAGGGGAATGTTCGCTCCTGGGTATAGGGTGTCAAATTGTGAAGGATATAAATGAGGCTCTGCTTGGTTGAGGATGAAAAACTACCGAGGCAAACTATTTATAATGAAAAGCAAGCATCGACTATAAGCTCAATACTGCAAGCAAGGACATGAGATGCAATCACAACTTAACGCCAAAAAATGTCCTTTTTCATGATCTTTAGTCTACTTGGTGTGAAAAAAGGGATAAACGTGTACCAAATAGACGTCCTTTCAAATCCAATTTTTGATTTTGAAAGAGACAAGTTCACTCGGCAATATTTTCTCTTTTTGAAGATGAGTTGGAAAAGAGATTAAATTAAACTCGGTTGGGAGTCCTCGAGGTATATGGAAACATGTTTATGAGTGAGAAATGAGGCTCAACATAAAGTTATGTATTAGCTATAAGGGACTCCCAATACTATGAAACAAATCTCTACATGGGCACCAAAGGAAGCAGGGGATCTAATTAGGGTATCCATGTTTGGTAAGTATCTACCACTTGATAACAACATGTCTTATAGTAGATGGAAGGTTTTGTGTCGCAACAAATGGGTTCATACCTAAGGCATATTACTGATAGTTATAGGACAATGAAAAGGTGCATGGTGGAAAGGATACCTATCCTATATTCTAGGTAGTGAAAATACATGCTCGTGGTTATGAACGGTCAACATAACGTTGAAATCCACAGGAATCCCTGGTGAAAACTACAAAAACTAACTCAATCCACTGTTGTATTATTCCATTATGCGAACAAATGACTCAAAACTATAGAAAGTGGGTAAAAACTATTATAAATAGTAACAAAACCAAAAATTACTATGTTTATTTGACTTTTTACCCAAATAGTGAAAATTGGACCAAAACTACCTTCGATCTTCAACTGGTGATTGCGGGAGCATCGAGAGACGAAATCTAAAACTATCTGGACCAAGTAATTCCTCTTCCCCCCCTCTTCATTTCTAGTGGATTAGATTTTTAAATTAGGTTTCAAAATTTGAGTAAATTAGGGTGCAAATTGAGTATTTCAGTGTACGCACGCTACCATTCATCGGGTCACATATACTTGAGGTTATACACGACTGTGTAAAATACAGGATGCATGTAATCAAACCTATATGCAACTATGAATGAATAAAATCATGTACAAGTCCGTAAACAATGTTTTCTATGGTTGCTAAATCAAAAATTGACTCTAGCATGATGGTGCTAGAATGGAGGGAAAGGGAGCACAAGGAGGTAGATGTTGCTATGGACAGTGATCTAGTGGCTCAAATGGCCTTGAAAAGATGTGACTTATATAAATTTTGGGCACTCAAAGGGATGAGGCCCCAGGTGAGGTTGCTTGAGATGCTTGTGGATTACTGGGATCCTGACAGTGAGATCTTCAACCTCGATGGGAAACCATTGAGGATTGAAGTCGAGGATATATACTTTTTGATTGGGTTATCGTGCCAAGGTGAGGTGGTGAACCTCAAATCCCGGGGAGCTGGGAGTGGTATGAAAATAAAGGAGTAAATAGATCCTCACTATGTTGCAGCGACCTTGAAGGTCAGGAGTCAACTCCCCATTCGAGTGATAAACAATATTAGCCTCAAGATTGTTGTCCTCATGTTGACCAGGATCACATGATTGACTTTATTGCACCAGGCATCGAGGTCACTCATGTTCTATGTGGTAGAGTGCTTGAGAACCACAGTATATGATTGGTGTACCTCATTATTGGATAATATGAAGAGCTAGTTGACATAGTGAAAACAAGGTGGAAAGAGGAACTTCAGGTTTTCCTCTATATTATGCAGCTTTTTCTTCGAGCGGGTGCCAGGTTTGGGACTTAGAGTCAAGATCATTCTGAGACGACCTCATGATCCATCCATGGCATGGTGGATCGAGGTAATGAGACGATAGGGGGGAGGTAGGGTGCCCACACCCTACAACGAGAATTTATTCTACTGGTGGAGGCGACAGGTCATTGCTCTGGATGAATACCACTATGAAGGGATCAACTTTATAGGGGACCCTGACATGCCACTACCACTAGGGACCACCTATGGGGACATAGGTATGTTAATGTTTTTAAATATTTCATTTTTTGTATTTTTGTATAGTAAAACACAAATATTTTGGGATGATTCTTAAGTACTAACTGGACACTTGTGTGACACAGACATGGGTCCATGACAGACGAATGGGCTTCCTCGACATCGTCGGAGGCACCAAAGAGATGAGGTGGTGGGAGGAGAAGCAAAGAGAGTCCTTCAAAATGTGCAGGGCAACCTGTATCGTTTGACTCATATGATTCCTATGGTTTAGGTAGAGGATCTACCAGAGGCCATGCAACGACAAGTGGTTGGTGTGCCCAGAGCTTGGGTGTGACTCTTTTGGTGTCTCTCAAATGTCTTAGTTTGTTATCATGACACACATACGGTGCCACATCTGTAGATGTTGTGGATCTTGTATTATCGACTGTATATGTGTATTGAGGGTGTTAGCCCTAATTTTGTAATATAAACATCATATTTTTTTTGAAATATATATAAAACATGGGTCTTTGGCTTTACTTATATTACAATGTGTACATTGATGAGATGGTTTTCTTTTCTTTATTTATGTGACAAATTCCAATCTAAAATGAAATTAGCATAAGCATTGGATACATAATTAGAACTCCTAGCTATGTGATAATAAGTAATAAAGTCAAATTGTCATTCTAAAATACGTACCCATAGGAATTGTTGGAGTAAAGTAGGATCATGCATGCAGTAACTACCGTTCAAC
Source organism: Picea sitchensis (assembly GCA_010110895.2). Taxonomy (NCBI): domain Eukaryota; kingdom Viridiplantae; phylum Streptophyta; class Pinopsida; order Pinales; family Pinaceae; genus Picea; species Picea sitchensis. The sequence goes on along the minus strand of SNQJ01S0147181.1, from coordinate 29,269 downwards.
TGACATACCACTAACTAGGAATCCAAGTGAACCTCTAAAGAGCGAATACCATGTGAGATAGTATCATGCAAAAGTTCTATAATGATGCTATATTTGACCACATTATTCGTGGATGGCCCTAAGCATATGCCACCTGAAGACATGGCTAGTAGACCCTCGGGTGAGTAAACCACCCAAGCGGTGGAAGCCAATTTCCGTGTATGACGAATGTCTCCATCTGTGAATCCTAAGAAGACCGAAGACTCTGTTGACATCTATCAACCAAGGGAAAAATTGATAAACAAGATGAAGACAAAAAGAAAAGGGAAAATATATATACACTAAATTAAATTAGTGTACAAAGACTTATGCCCAAGCTTCAGACTTAAGTGTAATATCTTTTCTAGTAGAGACCATTCCCGAGCTCGACCAACATATTCCCTTCATAATCTTCTAACTCATAGGCTCCTTTTTCTAAGACACGTCACACGATATAGGGACTGTGCCACATGGGTTTAAACTTGCCTGCCCCAACGGTTCTTTGGTTTGATCATATAAGAGGAAAAATCCACCCTTAGTGTACAACCGAGGACAGATAGACTTATCGTACTAGACCTTGACATGTCTTTTGTTCACCTTGATAGTCATAGAGGCATCTCGTTGTTGCTCATCAAGACTCTCTAGGTGTACAAGGCATCGCTCGATATCAGAAGTGTCAGGTAGGAGCGCGAATGCCAACTTAAGAGAAGGGATTTCACATTCAATAGGAAATATCGAATCCACACCGTGCACTAACTGGAAAGGGGAAAAACCAGTGGTAGTCTTGATCGAGGTTCGGTATGCCCAGAGTGCGGGATATAGCATAATGCACCAGTCAGACTTAGTTTGGATGACAATTTTCTGCAAAATGGTATTGAGAGACTTGTTGACGGAATCTACCTGTCCATTTTCCTAGGGGTAGTAAGGGGAAGAATAACCATGCTTAAACCCAAGCTTGGATGCTAGCTCCTCCATCATTTCGTTCTAAAAGTGACTGCCATGATCAGTGACAATCTCACTCGGGATGCAGAATTGGGCGATAATTTGATTGAATATGAAGAAGGTGACAGTCTTCCCTTCAGATTTAATTGTAGGCATGGCCTCAGGCCACTTGGTAAAGTATTCGATGACCACGATAATGTGTTGATGCCCCCCAGCTGAAGTTGGGTTGCAATCCATGAATTCCACCAACCACTTGGTGAAGGGACCGACGACAATGACTGGGTGGAAAGGGGATAGATGCAAGCGCATTTTCTGAGTGACCACCTAGTAGGGGTGACACTTCTTAACCACTTCAACACAACATTTAAATATAGATGGCCAGAAATAACCAGATCACAAATTTTTTTGGGTTGTCGCAAGCTCGGATAGATGACCACCACAAGCCCCACTGTGGCAATCGTTTATGACTGACCTGTCTTCCTCGTGAGTTAAAAAAAGATGCAATATATTGTCTATTCCTCGATGATACAAAGTGTTTCCGATGATAGTGTAATTCTTAGCTTGGTATCGTACACATCGTCGGTCATCTCGCGAGAGATGTTGAGGGAAATTCAAGGTTTAAAGATAGAGAATGATGTCTCCATACCAGGGGTCAGATGACAAGACAAGGAAAATGTGTTCATCCACAAATGAATCAACATGGATAACATCCTCATATAATTGTGGAAAGTTGGATATTATCTCCACGAAGATTAGTGATTTCTTGGATTTCGCAGAAGCGAAATCGAGATCAAATTCTTGTAAAATGACAATCCATTTATTATATTTCCCCCCTATGATACGCTTGGTAAGGACGTGTTGAAATGGATTGACATTGATAACCACAATAGTCTTGCAAAGCAATATATAATGTCATAAATGTTGGATTGTGGGAAGGACAACCAATGATATCTTTTCAACGTGAGAATAATTAAGCTCAGGACCGACTAAGTTTCAAATAAGATAGTAGATGATGTGCTCGTAGAGCTCATCATCCTCCTGAACCAAAACCATACCAATCGTCTCCTCAGACGCGATGATATAAAGCAAGTAATCCCTACTGTATTCAGTAGACTTCAACAGAGGCATCGATACCAAGGATTTCTTCAAAGCATCAAAGGAATCCTGGTTTCATCATCCCAGATAAAAGGGGTGTCCTTCTTCAAAAGATGCATGAAACCCTTAGTGATATTGGCATAGTTTACTATAAACCGACGTAAAAAGTTAGCTTTCCCCTGTAAACCTTGAATTTGTTGAGTAGTGCGCGGGGGAGGCAATTGAGGTATTGCCTCAACCTTTAACAAATCTACCATGATCCTGGTCTTAGAAACTAGAAATCCCAAAAGACGACCATACCTAACACAAAATATGCACTTATGAGGGTTCAACCAGATTCTATAGTAACGACATCTTTCAAAAACTAGCCAAAGGTGCGTAGAGTGTTTTTCTCTCTTTCAAGACTGAGCATCAAGATCATCAAGGTAAGCTTCGACTATATGCTTAAGATAGTGGAATGTGAAATTCATAGCATGTTGGAAGGTTGATCCGATGCTTTTAAGGCCGAAAGGCATCTTCCGGTATGTGAAAGTACCCCAAGGACAAATAAATTATGTCTTGTGTTAATCCTCAGGTTTAATTTGAATTTGGTTATACCCTAAAAATCCGTCCATAAAAGAAAACACTTCACTTCACACACACTCATTGAGAATCTAATCGATGAAAGGTGTCAGGAAGTTGTCTTTAGGACAGGCTTTGTTCATGTCATGAAATTCCATGCATACACGGATGGTTCCTTGCTTCTTATTCACAAGAATGAGATTGGATACCCATTCAATCAAGGGAACTGGGTAGATAAAGACAACATTAAGTAGTTTCTCTACCTCTTCCTTAATAGAAGGGGTCTTCCAGGGATTGACAACTCTAAGATGTTTTCGAATAGGCTTATAATCCAGATAAGTTCTAATCTCATGCTTGACAATACGAGGGTCAATTCCTGGCATATCTTCATATGACCAAGAAAATACATCTTGGAATTCCTTGAAGAGTTCGGTGCAGATCAGGATTTCTTCTGGCAAACAATCCTCACCAATATGTACATTTTCAATCTTTCCAGGGGTATGAGAGATATCTATTGTGACAGTAGGAGAGATACTCGCCATATTTCCTTTGACATAAATTCCATGCGTATCAAGTGGAACTACGACGTGACCGACTATCTCACTCAAAGTAGATCGAAAGTCATCTTGTTCGATTCTTTCAAGATCTGGGAGAAAATAAGAGCGATGATGCATATCATCCCAAGGTTTCTCAGAAACATTCATGGATTTGATGATAGCTTCACCTGTGGGAAAATTATCATCGAGGTAGTCATGTGAGCAAGACAATGAATTGGCCCACATAGGCTTAAACACATGATCCTCCTTGTCTATCGATGAGGTAATATGACCAGGATTGACGAAAGAGTCAAGAACAACTTGATACACAATCTCCGCTGTCGATAGTGGCATGGCCATTCCAGCATGTGACTAAACTTCACAGGACAAAGTCGAGGAAGGTAGGGTCCAAGGATCACTAAAATAGGAAGTGTAGAAAGGAACAAAACTCTCTGATGATACGGGCCCACCAGACATGGCATAAACATGGTGAATCGATGCCATGAAGTCGAAAATACCCATAAGGGAGGAATACATTCTGACACCGATATTATCAGTTGCCGGCTAATAATTATCGAGCATGGGGATCGATGGTCCAATAGATGCATTGGGGCTAGCATACGCAAAGGATAACTGGTCGATCATCATGATATTCCCATCGAGTGGAAAAAAAAGAGTGTAGAAGACGAATGATACGACGACAATCATAGCATAGGTCCAATTTCATCCTAGTAACAAGTTATAATCAAGAGGCACATCAACTACCTCAACATCCACCTCTATCATCTTTCCACCTAACTGGATGGAAAGGCAGGAATAATACCGTGAGGGTAGAAGGAACGACCGTCAAAATCAGTTAACATGGTTGGTGATTGAGAGAGAGTCAGAGATCCGAGAGATTTTCAACAGATCAGGGACATCACACATGTAGCAGTGCCTTCATAAAAAACCACACGTTTGATGGTATACTTTGAGTACCCCACATGGATTTGGAATGGCACATGGTAAGGCAAGCGAGGCTTCACGTTTGTGATGTCAAACTTGATAACTTTTGATCCATTTGGATTAGATCTTCTAACGTAGATAGTAGGGCATTCCTTTATGAAGGACACATATGGATTACCTCTAGAGCCAACATCGCACAAGGGGTTTGACCTAGGTCCTCAACAATAGAGTAGTTATGGGTGGCTCTAACATTTGGATTGTGGGTAGAGCGCTTGAGTACTCCTTTCAAAATATGGGGTGTTGGCTCTAGTTTTTCGATCCGTAAAGTCATCTCCGAAGGAGGAGGATATTCTAGACCAGGTATAGCCTATGAAGAACTATAATCATGATATCGGGTGGCTACATGAACCTTAGCATCGACCATATTGATACACAAATGTTCATCGTCTTGTGACGATGGGTTTTGACTCCCATCGACCACATTTCTGGCATTTGAGGAGCTCGAGGCTATGTGCTAGTTATGTGGGAAAGGATTCATCAGCACGGTGGGCGGTAGAGACAATAGCCTCGCATCTTCCACAATTTTGGGGCATACATGAGTAAGGTGATCATCCATACAAAGCTTACAGGGAAATTTCACCTTACTCCTTTCTTTCTTTCCCTCTCCAACATTATTATTCATCTTCTCATTATTACCATTGTCATTGGGTTTATTATTATTTTTCCCACCCTTACGATTATTATTACGTCCTTTATTCTTATTCCCGCCTGGTTGTTGGTTACCTTTTGGGCTGGTCGACAGCTGAATGGAATGTACATCCACCGACTGAGTGGGATTCAAATACACAGATGAAGCTAGCCCTCTTGCACATTGGTTTAGAGACGACTCTTTCAAATGGCTTGTCACTAAGTCTGCAGATTTCATATTGGTGGAGCCTATAATGCCATCAGCATGAGGTATGAGATTTTGTCTAGGGTCATAGGTTGATCATGGTGTGTCTGAAAGAATGTGTTATAACATTCCAGACTAAGCGTATATAATATCTAAATGTTGGGCTTTGAAGATCACTTCTTCCTCAGTTGTAACCGCAGATGTAGCAACATCCTTTGAGATGGGAGGCTGCAAATAATTCAGGAACCATTATAAAATAAATTTTGGGGGTGTGGAGGTCTTAAGCAACCTA
>SNQJ01S0147181.1:11789-23978 GCA_010110895.2 Picea sitchensis | reverse complement strand
AATGACTAGAGGCCATAGGTATGGACTAAACATTATAGCCCGGTGAGTGACCAAGAGACCCAAATGGTTTCGAGGCAAGAGATTTAGCATTCACTATAGGATGGACAATAGTAATGATAGGTGCCTCCGACACTACAACCATTGTGGTTATTGGAGTCGAAGGGGTGCCATTAAATATAGTAGGTGTTGGAGTCAAAGGGCTCCAATTATTCTGAGGACTCGGTTCAGTACTCATCCTTGTAGAACCACAAGTCTGAATAGTAGAGGTGTGTGTACCATGTCTAATAACTATACGCCTTTTAGAAGGAAAAGACTCGAAATCCAGTGGTAACTATAACAAGCAGTGAGACCGATGGGGACATTGGTCCAACTCCATGATGACTTAAGACTCAAGATACAAAAAATAAGTCATAGGGCCAACTAGTAATCAAAGAGCACACCAAAGGTCAAGCGACCAATATGCACACAAACGGGGTAAAGTGGCTGAAATGGGTCTCCCTCCCTAAAGAAGGTATGTCTTGCCCAAGATGGGCCTGAGACTCCCTGCTAAATATCGAAGGTAACATAATAAGTTATAAGGGCCCTCGTGGTCTTAACAACCAGTCGATCAGATCCCCCCCGAGAGGTAATCCTCCATAAAGGCTGTGTGTTGTCCGACCTTTATTTGACCCAGGGTACCTGCAGAATAACCCTTGCAAGTAATCTATGTGGCACCCAAGTCAAGCAACTAAGAAACAAATGTATAACCGATGCACAAGCGAGCAGTCGTAAGTCAGGTCCACCATATGGGTAGGGTAGAAAATCCTGAAACCTTGAAAGTAACACCTCTCATAGAGGTAAGGGCACTAGCAAGATCCTTAGATATGAATAGATCCCCATAAATATCTCTGATGCTAAGAAGGTATTGGGAGGATATCCCTTCAACCAACCTTGCACGACCTCATGATTAACTCTGATGTAAGCGGAGCCTCATGATATTACCAATTATATAATGGATTTTTCCACTCTCTTTGTCAGACACATATGTTGATTTAATAGCCTTGGAGAAGTTTACTCACAAAATCCTATTCCAAGGCACTAAATCCTAAGCTAGTTTGTGCACCCTATAAAATAGAATCGTGACTAATCAATTTTAAATTATAGTGTTAATTTTAATGGTCGTGCTTACTCAAAAAGGTATGGTAGTGAAACTCATGATGTTACGACTCGACAAGTGAAGTAAATATGAATACAATGCAAAGTCCTAACTTCAATTTTCAATGAATGATATGCTTCTTAAAACAATGCAATTTTTAATTTCTATTGTGCAATTCTGAAGTAAAAATGCAATCTTTCTGTACATGCACTAAGCTAATGACAAATACTCAAAAGATCAAAATACCAAGCAATGCAAAATGCCTAATATTTTTGTATTTTCAATATAAGAAAAATGAAAATGCATGCACTGAACAACAACTTGATATATAAACTCTACTGTGTATATAAAGAGACAACTCAAGTAGGATACCAATAAGCAAGACACCCAGTCCAATGTACAAGGACAATTAAAATGAAAAGGTGATGAGAAAGACTCTGCCCAAAAATTCAACCAAAGGCAGGTTTCCTGCCATCCCACAGACACTTAACAGTCACTACAAAGAACCAAGAAGACTAAGCAATCATCAAAACCTACCCAACAACCACCAAACCCAACCAACAAGAAAATGAGGTTGATGTACGTGATTGTTCAAGGAAACAACACATATGTACGTAGCTTGCAGAAGGGAAGCACGTGTCTATACATGGATGTCAAGAAAAAACCCGCGTATATGTGTCAAAAAAATAGCTAGGCACAGGAGAAGGATGAAAGACTCAGACCTAGAGTGAACAGAGGCTATCAAGCAATGATACAACAAGAAACACAATATGAACGAGAGAAATCTAAGGAAAAAAGTACTCCAATCCCTAAGAAAGAAGATTCAATCCCCAATATGGTCTCCAATTCTGTTACGAGGAAAATGTCTCTATGGCTAGAGTAAACCACAATAGATGGAAATGACTGTAGAAATCAAATCTATTCTCAAGTATTCTATATAAACAAATATTCTAGCGAGACAATATAAAAGTCCTACCTCGTCCAGACGTTCGATGAAGTTCACCGTTGAGCACTTGACCCAAAGCAATATACCTGCAACTAGTCCTCAACAACCAAGTAAAGCAAGCATATGGTGATAATATATGATGTTAGCACATTCAATAGCATAATCCATTAATATAGATGACAAATATGCCCATGGAACAATAATTTGAATATTCACAAGATATCAATTCGATGGGAAAATATTATTTCTATTAATATATGATCAACAAAAGTGAAAAAGTTACAGACTTCCATGTCATAATGGTTCATAACTGATAAAATAAGTTCCTTCCAGTTGGGCCTCCACCACTTCAATCCTCCACCAAAGGCAAGCTCATAAAAGAGAGACAATGAAGTTCTCAATCAATAATGGAAGAGCTTCGGGGATGAACACTATGTTCAGACTTAAAGAACAAAGGAATGAAGACTCAATACAAAGTAAATAATTTATCCAGAGTAACTTTGCTCTCAAAGTTGAATTCTTTCTCCTTTCCATAACTCAGAATTGGCCCATTTATAGCCTTCAAATGGAAGTGAAGGGCCAATTCAAAACGTTTCCAGTATATGGAAGGCCAAGAATCATAGATCTCCTTTCGTGACATTGAAACCCGACACCATTTTTCATTTTTGGGAAAAAATCTTGATGTACGCGGACTGTAGTGGTGCAACCTACGTATACACATGTTGTATAGTAGGCAAGGTGTGAACATGTGGAAAAAATGTATTTTTAGCTATGGGATTATCAAAAAGGGATGAAAAATATGCATAGGGAAATGGAAAAAGGCCCTATGTGCAAGATTGCATAGGGTGAGGCAAATCTTGCTACAACAACTTGTTTATTGGTTTGTTATTAGATGCAAATTAGGATTCTTCTCTTTCTAGTTTTTTCTATGCTAGTCACATTTTGAGTTCATTATTTCTTTGACTATGATAGTGATTGAGTCATGAAAATAATATCATTCTATTCGTTAGATTGGATAATATATTATTTGATATGATGTATTCCCTATCACTTGGTATCTTATTTTTTTCCAGATTCACCATTGACATGGTTGGAATATATTCTTAAAACTACATCTTCAAGGATCACCAGGGTCAAATTTGCTTCGTGCACTATCTTCTTTGTGTGTTTTGGTACGTTTCTTCCCTTCAGGTCTCTTGCTGCTTATTCTACAAAGGTATACTCTCATTTTTTTTCACCAATAGAAGTCAGGTGCTTTGCAGACTAGTAGGAGAGATGACATTGTGTAACGTATGTGGACACTAATAAAATAAAATGGAAAAAAATTGACATCTAACTTTTAATGTTAAGAAAAAGAAAGAATTAATAGAAAACAAAAAAAACTAGCATAGATTCATGTTAAATTTCTATATTTTAAGCATTAAGAAGTTTGTAGATGGTTTTTTTTTAAGCAATCATCTCCCATATGAAAATCCATCACATAACATACAAGGGATGATCATACTCCATGTACCCAAAATATCATGAAGCAACCCCAAACATGGTGTAAACACTTTTAGAGTAACTCTGAAAGATAACATGATTTCTTGAAAGAGTCAAAGGAAGAGGCTTTGAGCTAATAAAAGCACAGTGGAATTCAAAGTCATATTCAAACTAAGAGATAAGGTGATTAAAATAAATGAATCACTTGAACTCTGAAGTTGAGTTAGGTTTTCTTTGAGAACAATTAACAATGAGTGGGGTTATCTTTGATGGTGCACTGGTATACGAGGAAAATTCATGAAGTGAGTTGCAATTTGCATCTCAATTCAAAATGGATAATTAATGTATTAGGTTGTAGTAGTAGCACTTAACAACTAGACCTTGACATCACTCGCAAGTCACCACTTACCAAAATGAAGCTTGAGTTAGCCACAAGAAGTAGAACTAGTCGACCTTCCTGACTCGGTCATGAGGGAAGGAGGGCACGAGGTTTTTCAAAATCCATGTGTAATGCCAATCATCCAATGACGAACTAGTTGGCCATGAGGAGTGTGTGAGTCTAGACTAGTAGGGTTAGGTGACAATGGAAGGATAACCACGATATAGTGGGGGCTCAGAAGGGAGAACGGATATGGGTGGCAAGACTCTAGGGTTATGTTAGAGGTTATATATAGTAGAGTTTCATTTATTTATTTTTGTTTTGTTTTTTGCAATAAATTAGTTTTTTTCCAATAAAAATGAAAACGACGAACCCTTATGAAATCTTGGAATTCACCTTGGATTTCATGTTCGATTCGGTTTGAGGGATTTGATTAAGCGATTTTGTTCACCAAATTGAAACAAATTTAATATTATTTGGAAATGAAGTGAATTTTGAATCTCATCAATGAAATTCACGAAAACCAGTTGCTTAGGTCATAGTACTCTGTGCATGATTACACCATAAGCATGCATAAAATACATTCTTATCATAATTCACCTGGAGTTATAGGACTCTGTGATTTTTCACATTTGGGAATAATGATCATAACTATATGAAAAAGACAAATATTATGCAGTCCCCTCACCTTCGAGAGACAAGATGCTTAAAAAATATCAAACTATAATTGGTCTCAGCATGTAGTTGTTCATAGTCCAATCACTCTTTGGATGTATTTGCATTTCCTCTCAGATCCACTAACAAAACAAAGGTATCCGCCCATCAACATGATTCCTCTGTTGAGCCCTTGTCGCTTCTAGGGAAATTAATAGATTTCCATGATGCTTAAGAGCTTTTACACTCCTTGATATGGTTTTTTGTATTTGTTTCTCTAGTAATTGCATTTGTCCATCAATCTTTTCTCATATGATCTGTTTGTATTTCTATTAATTCATGTTCTAGATGTATGGATTTCTTCATGTATCCTTTTCATATTGTATTTCCATATCCTGAATCTTTGATATAACTCTCCATCTAGTTCCACCAAATATTGATATTTGTGTTGAAGATCCAATTGAAACACCCAAAGAAATATCTAGTTTATTTCTTATGGAAAACATTACTGCAGTTGCATGCTCTGTTAGTGACATTGTTCAAAAGCATTTCATCCTCACATTTTCTTTCTACATAAGACATATCAAGGCATTTGAAAGAGATCCTTTTCAATTATTTCTAGAAATTCTTTGTGTTGAGAAACATAAGGAGACAAAGTTTCATTTACATCCAAAACACCGTTTGATCTCTAGAGGATGAAATATGGATTCCGGACACCAAATGATAAAACTAATACTTGCACATCAACAAGATTCATATCTCCCAAATACGTGCAAGGATATTTATTTTCTAATGGATTCTAAAACTGATATCGTAATATCGTTGAAACCATTGACAACTTCCCACAATCAACCCCCAAACAAAAATAATCTATGATCCAAGGAATTATATAACACCAAAATATCCAACCATACATTTTTCCATACAGGCAAGAGCACCTTGCCCTACTTCACCATCAAATTATTCTGACAAAAAACATGTTGTATTCCAAATATAGGATATAGTAAGGAAAATAATTTCCACAAAGATAATCTTGGGTACTCCCTATGCAGTTCCTTGGAAGAAATAAAATAGTGAATGGTAAATCCAAACAATTATTTAGTACTTTAAGAGACCAATATGATATATGAACACAACACCATCTAGAGGTTGATACATTGTTGAGGAACTAGTTAAATTGGGGACAAGATCAGACCTTTAATAACTTAACAAATCTTTTCCAGAGCCTACTGAAATATTAGAAAATGTTACCCAGTCATTATCCACCTACAAATGCTCTAGTTTTCTTTCATTATAATTTAAAGGTGTTATAGGAATTGGTTTTGGAAATCTCAAGTTTTCTATTGTTTTCAAGTTTTTTGTTGTTGGCAAATTTTCTGATTTTTGCAAGTTTTATAATTGTTTGTAAGTTGTAACTTCTTGTGTGTGTGTGTGTGTGTGTGTGTGTGTGTTGTTGATGTTTTTGGTAGAATTAGGCAGGTACTTCCACATAGGCATGTGTTTTACATGTGGAAGTAGTAAACAAAATTCTAGTCTTGAGTTTACTTTAGTTAGAAGGAATTAAATTAAAGTACAATTGTATTTATTAGTGAATTGGGTTATTTAAGGACCTTCTTAGCATGCATAATGTAATCTAAATCTTAAGTGGGTGTGAGAAGTAATCTCAACCGTAGATCACTTTGAAGATTAGAAATAGATTGTAACTCATGATTATAAAATTAAGGCTAGGGTATAGGAGAAGTCACTTTGAGAGGAAGTCACTTGGTGAGAGACCAAGGTAGGGACTTGTGTGAGATACACTTGTGAGAGAGTTGGTGAGAGACCAAGGTTGAGGATAGAAAAGAAGGAATTTTGCTAGTAAGGAGTGTAGGAGAAAAGATGGAATTTTTCTTACACTAGAGTGAGGAGATCTCACTGGTTGGGTGAAGAGAGTTCATCCAAGTATTGATGAGAGGGTTGGATCACAAAGGATCATGATTCAATATCTTGATCGGTGGAGAATGAATTCCATCTAGAGGTCATACAGGTCAAGGAGGAAAGAGAGGAGAAGTAGCCACAGGTGGCTTTAAAAAGACATAGACCAGAGAGAAGAGCAGAGGCATACAAAGGTTGTCATACAAGATTTTTGTACACATATGTGGGTCTCAGAGGAGACACACACAAATATCCGTAGGTCGGATTAGGGAATGGCGTGGACATCTGCAGGAAAGAGAAGGGAAAGTCATGTATGCATTGGGAAATGTGTTGGTACAAGGTTGTATAGAAGCACATGATTTTCCAGGTTCATCTGTAGTGTATAATTCTCTTAATGGGCCATTATCCATATTATGAGAGCCCTAATTTGACGTTAATAAAATCATCATTGGACTAGTTTTACCTCCAGGGTTTTCCGTGGGTTTACCCAAATCTTGGTGTTCTTATGTGCTTGATTTGGTTTCCTTGTTTATGCTTCCACTGCATGTTTCATTGAGTAAGATATATGTGCTTTGATTCAGTAAATATATGTTGCTTGGAATTAACTGCTTGGTGCTAGGTTGAAGGGAAATCTTGACATGCTATCAGAACATACCAAGGGTCAAATACGCTTCAGAAAATTCAACGTGTGTGTGTGTGTAGGTTTTTAGACTTTTCTTGTATTTTTTTTGTTCGAGCATTTAGGATAAGGAGTAGTAAATTTGGTTAGGAGATAGGTAAGATCCTACACATTCACTTTAGTGAGTCTTTACGAGTCCTAATCATGATTAATTTGTATGAATAAATAAGTTATACCAAGGGATAATAAAGGTAGATTTGTTCAAAAAACAAAATAAGTAGTTTCAACAGTTTCAGATAAAACAAAACCTCCCACAAAACCACCCATCAAATCATCCACAAACCCCCCACTACTAACTTTCTTACGGGTAATAAAAAGGAAACAAGGAATCTATTGTTGTAGGAAGCGCAAAGAAAACACAAATAGAAGAGACTTTTGAACAACTAGAAGAACCAAAAGAGAAACTAAAGGTTTGGAATAAATAATTTCGGATCTTTTGGGACAATAAACTAGAAGACGAAGTTGAATCTCATATAGGAGGAAGAAGACCAGGAGTAGGTGGAGAATGAGAATGAATACTAGAAGTAGAAGGATAAATAGAAACATGATCAAATAATGAAAGAGAATGGGTAGGATATGAAGAAGAAGAAAGGGAAGTCACTTTTCGATTTCCTATCCTAGATATGCCTGCAACTTTTGGTAGTGATATTTCTACCTAATTTCGATGGTATGGCCATTGAAGACCCCGATGCATTCCTCTTTGAAGTTGATATTTATGTCATACCTATGTTTATACTGATGATTCTCACAAGCTTCAAGTTTTTCCTTCCACTTTGAATGGAATTACCCTAAAATGGTTTATGGGATTAGTTGAAAGTACCATTGCATATTGGGATACCATGAGGAAAATATTCCTTAAAAAATACCAATATTATTGCAGTCCTCGAGATTCTCAAGAGGATATTTTTAGAATGGTTCAACAAGAAGATGAGATTTTAGAGGACTATTTGTAGAGGTTTTTATATAATTTGCAAAAAACAAAACATACTTTCTTTAAATTTTGATATTACTCGTACCATCTTTTTAAAAGGAATTCAAGATGAATATATATATGTTCTTAACCTCATGAGATCTGGGGATATTTCATATCTACCATTTGATAAAATTTCTAATATATGCAAGAAGTATTCAAGAGGAAAAGATAAAGTTGGAAGAGGACATAAGGTTTCTTTTTCAAAAGTTACTAAATCAACAACAAGGAGTATTAGTAGGGCAAAAATTGGTAACTTATTAGAAAATTTCAAAACCAAACTTCTTGGTACACTTAGTTCTCAATTTGATGCCTTTATTTCTAATAAAATATAGGAATATGAAACAATATCCTTAGCTATTATTTTCCTCAATGCAGGAAGAAGCATCACAAAAATGAATGTCCACTAAATAACATTCAAATTTGTGGGATTTTTGCAGAAAAGCATGTGACAGAAAATTGTCCTTTGATGCCCAGAACAAAAGAAATTTACAAAGGAGAGAGTGAGGCAGCATAAGCACTCTATAAAATTTCACCCACACCACCTTGGCAGCTATGGGAAACAGGTACGCCTCCAAACACTTATCATCAATTTTCTATATTTTCTAATCAAAATTCTGCACAAACATCTTGGAATACTCCCATGCCATGGAAATCATGGTCTCCTTAACATAACCATAATCATGTTTTTCAACATAATTGGAGAGGAAACACTTATGTAAATCAACCACCTTATAATTCTCAACCACAATATCAGTCACCACAATTTGGCCCACAATAATCTTACCTGCAAAAACAATTTTTCCCACAACAACAACACCAATCATTCCCACGGTATCCTTCAACTATGAAACAAAAATTTCCATCCTTTCCATCACAAGCTCGGTAACTAAACCACAAACATTACAACTTTTTTCTAATCAACAACTCCCTAGTCCTACACAAATTCCTGCTCAGCCAATGGCAAAGCCCAACAATCAAAAGGATAAATATATTTATAATATTGAAGTAAAACCTTTTCCTACTTATCTCATTTCCCTTATGAGATTACAAGAAATTCCAGTGAAATTATAGGAAAGTTCTGCACAATTACAAGAAATTCTAGTGCAATTACAAGAATTTCTTACACAATTACAAGAATTTCCTACGCAGTTACATGAATTTTCTGCACAATTACAACAAGTTAATCCATGTTCTGGGAAGGTTGTAAATAAAAATTCACCCATAATAATTGAGGAAGAAAAGGAGGAAACTCCTGATAAACCTGATCAAAATAAAAATCCAATAAAACAATTTGTTTCCCTAAAGGAATAGCCTCAATCCTCTAGGACAACACCTTTCTCTGAAAGGTTAATCATAGAAAAACATGAAAAACTAGAAATTTCACTTGAATTTGAATTTATGAATGAATTGAAAAATATTTGCATTAAGATTCCCTTACTGAAAGCCATAAAAGACATACCAATATATGCCAAAACAACAAGGTAATTATGCATTAAAAAGATTGGAATAAAAATACAAGATCCACAAACACTGTACAAGTAATTGGGAAATTAACAAGTTTGATGACCACTAAAGTCATTTCAGAAAAGTATGTTGATCATAGGATACCAATAGGGACAATATTCATCAACAAATTTTCTATTCCAAACACTCTTATTTACTTAGGTGCAGTCATAAACGTCATGACAATGGAGAGCATGCAAATTTTAAACATTGGCAATCATCGACCAACCCCTATAGTTTTAGAACTAGAAGATAGATCAAATATTAAAATTGAGGGTGTAATTGAAGACATCATTGTTTACCTTGATTCCTGAGAATACCTAGTCAGTTTTATGATCCTACAACCAAAATCTAATTTGGGTGGACATCCTTTAATTTTGGAGAGACCTTGGTTGGAAACAACCGATGCATTCATTAGTTGTCGATCCATAAACATAACAATCACAAATGGTTCTGAAATAAAAGACATCGCACTTTACCTTCCTTCAAAATTAGTAAATGGATTAGAGCATGTGAAATGGTTAGATGAAACTGATATCAGTGACGAAATAATTCAACCTCTTCTCACCATTGCACAAGCTTTAAATCTTAAGGAAAATACAAATGAAAATTAGTTTAATAATTTTGTATCTCATCCCGCTTTTCCTCTGTATTTTATGGGGAATAAATCAATAAATTATGAACCATCTACATCATACAATTCTGAACTATCTACATCATTAAATTCTAAACAAGCCTCATCATCAAATTTTGAACTATTTTCTGTTGATTATCTTTTGAGGTAGAATTTTAAGGAAATATTTACAATGGACAATTTAAGATCGCTATTTTAGTTCATCTTTCCTGTAAATTATATATCAAATTCCTGTAATAAAACCATTGAAATTTATTTCGGTAAAAACCTAAATATTAATTTTGATTTAGATGATTTAGAACAAAAGCAATTTAGTTCAATTTTGCAGAAATTTTCCAATGCTTTTTCCTAGGATTATAAAGACATGCAAGTTATCCATCCAGATACATGCACTCATCACATTTACATATAGGAAAATGTTAAACCCATCAGACAACCACAAAGAAGAATGAACCCTACTTTAAAGTACATTGTAAAAGGGGAACTTCATAAATTATTGGACATATATTTGATTTATCCTATATCAAATAGCCAATGAGTTTCATCGTTGGTGATTGTTCCCAAGAAGAATGGAAATGGTGAGTATGTGTAGATTACATAGAACTCAATAAATTCACCTTAAAGGACCATTCCCCTCTATCTTTCATAGATCAAGTACTTCATACATTGGTTGGAAAGAATAATGTTTCTTTCCTCGATGGATTCAGTGGCTACAATCAAATAAGAATAGATCCAGAAGACCAAGATAAAACAAACTTTACTTTCCCCTGGGGAGCCTATGCCTATAAGGTATTACCCTTTGGACTTTGTAATGTGCCTGCCACATTTCAAAGGGCAGTTTTAGCTATATTTGTTGATTTAATCTATGATTGTGTGGAGGTTTACATGGACAAATTTTCAGTCTATGGGGACACTTTTGGAGAAGCCTTAGATAATTCGGAAAAAAGTATTAAATGGATGTCGAGAAACAAATATTTCCTCAAGTAATGAAAAATGTTTTTAATGTTTACTAAAGAAATTTTTCTTGGTCATCAACCAATTTGGCAAGGCACTAATCATTTATTGCATTGGAGAAATAAATTACTTGTATTGATATATTTGTTGCAGGTATCAAGGTTGATCTCACTAATATCACAATGATTCTCAATTTACCAACTCCATCCACTCAAAAGGATGTGAGAATATTCTTAGAACACACTGGGTATTATAGGCAGTTTATAAGAAATTTTGCTAAAATTGCCTCACATTTATTTAAATTGCTTGCAAAGGATGTTGAATTTTATTGGGATACTACTCGCTAGGTTGCTTTCAATTCAATTAAAGAAAACCTTTCCACAACTCCAATGTTAAGAGGATGATATTGGAAATCACCTTTTAACATATCTATGGATGCATTTAATTCATCAATAGGAGCGATTTTAGGATATAGGGAAAAAAAAATAAAAAATGTTATTTATTTTGTCAGTGAAAACTTGACTCTTGCTTAACTCAACTATATTGTTACAGAGAGAATTTTTGGAAATTATTTATGAAATTAATAAATTTCGACATCATATCATGGGATATGAAGTCCTTGTGCACACTGAACATTCTACCATCATGTATATAATGAATAAAACAATAAAAAATGGATGAATATCAAGATGGCTCCTATTATTACATGAATTTAATATCATTGGTCTAAACAAGTCGAGAAGAGAAAATTTGGTAACAGATTTCCTTTCCTATATCAACAATCCTAGTGAGACCATTCCTATAATAGATAGTTTTTCAATGGGTGATTTTAAGAACCCCCCCTAAATTTATATGTATAATAAATGGGCAAATCCCCATGATACATAGGAAAAATTGAAGGCTATTGTATCAATAATATAATATGTATATATGCAT
>SNQJ01S0147181.1:0-11739 GCA_010110895.2 Picea sitchensis | reverse complement strand
ATATATATATATATTTTGGCGAATCTTTTAATCAATTATATAATTTTGTATCTTGGTGAATCTTTCACTAAATTATAAAATCTCTTAAAATCTTGGCGAATCTTTTATTGAATTATAAAATATTGTAAAATCTTGGTGAATCTTTCATTGAATTATAAAATCTTGTAAAATATTGGCAAATCTTTTACTAAAATATAAAACATTATGAAGTCTTGCTGAAGTTTTTGATAAATTATAAAGCCATATATAACAATAGGAAAACATATTTATTTTCTATGTTTGGAAAATAAATATAGTTTGTCCCTCCTCCAAACAATGTTGCAGGCATCATAAGTTGAGTTTGAGAGGGATCATATTGTGTTTTCCATGATTCACTTATTCACTTCTAAAACAATTATGATTTTTCAGGGGGGTGGTGGGTTCAATGGCCATCGCGATTCCAATCCCCTCGACACATGTGCTTAGAATTTCCACTAAGGGAATCCCAAACTTCCATTAAAAGTATTTATATGAGACAAAATTGGCAGAGTTCCGTCAAAAGGCTTGGTATACCCCACCAATGAAATCTAGAGCTTTGTATACCCAACAATGACATCTAGAGCTTTGTATACCCCACACCAATGACACTCGAGCTTTGTATATCAAACAAATGACATGTAGGGATTCACTTGGTGTAAAATATTTTCAATTCCATGTTCCTCTTCTATAGGATATTTAAATAAAAATAACTTAATTAAGAGAAATGATCCATGCTTTGTGTGCAAACTATTAATGAGTCAAAATTATGTTTAATTTTGAAAAAAGTATAACAAATTTATTATTCACTTGAACTACTTATGTGGAAATCACTATTTTATTGATATAATTGAACATCAATAGACACACCAAGAGATTATCCAATACACATATGAACTTTCAACTATCTTATTTTGCTATAAATGTTGAAGGATGTTTGTAGTTGTTTCTATGGACATGTGAGTAAGAGTTGATGGGAACTTTATTGTCCCTGCCTCTATAGGTAAGGATGAATGTTGTAAGCATGTAAATTAAGTCTCTATATCTTGGCCTTTTGTTTGCATTTTCTTGGACAACATGTAGAGGTGATGTTTCTTTCCTTGGTGTCCTTGAGAGTCATGTGTCCAATGCTCAATCTCTTCTACTAAACCCTAGTATTTCTCTGGCCATGAGAAAATTAGAGGAATGAGAGGACAAAGAAGATGTAAAAGGGATCTCCATATTGGTTTCCCCTAAGAACCCTATCCATCCCATTCACCAAGGCCCAAGCAATATCACAAAAAAATATGCTAGGGAGTTATCCAATTTTTCTTCTATAAATACACGATCATCTAGTTTAACTCCAATATAAAAACTTCTCACATTGGGGGTAGCTTAATAGGATTCAGATAGCCAATTTTTCAAAAGTGTAGTAGTAGTTTCTTCCAAAGCTCAATCCTTTAGGATAATCTCCATGRTTATTCTRTTATACTTCTTGAATCTCTTATAATTCACTTGAATTCTAAGGCCACACATAGCTAGTTTTATTCCATGAATATATTGTCATTCTAGATGCCACATCCTCATATTTAATAATGTTAATTTCAAGTCCATCTTCTAAGAGCATGATCACATACCTCCTTCATCCTATTAACATGAAGGTCCTTTTCATCCAATAAATGCATGGCATATGTGACATACGACAACTGCATGAACAAAAATTCTCTAGATGAGGTAGAACTAACATGTATTCCCATGCTTGTAAGTCTTGTAAAATCGCTATACCTTCTCCCTCCATTGTGATATTCTTCATAATCTTCGGGGGTCCATTTTTTTTTTTATATTTGCTAAGTGGAATCGATATAGTGGATCTTATAAACCTTGGTTGACCCATCACCTGCCATGTTGTATCTAGAAATGCATCAACCCATGAGCCTATGTCCTCAATTGTATGACAAACTATATGAGCAAGTATTTTCATGGGTACTTTTGGACGACATCTCTAAGTTCTTATGGTTTTCTTTGGCACAATCCTTATATATGGTTGTCATTTTATATGATTAAATTGTTGCTTCAAATGGATGGTAGAAGTAAACCATTTTCCCATCACTACAGTATTGATATCAAGGGAACATAATCCCCAACAATGTTGTTAATTCCTTTAATATTTTCAACTTTTATTAAGTCCCTTCCCCCCTAGTTCCCCTCCCTAGATGGGCTTGCAGGTACTTTTGACTAATCTTATATCTTCACTCATAGAATTTTTTATTGGTTTGTTATTAGATGCAAGTTAAGATTCTTCTCTTTCTAGTTTTTTTATGCTAGTTATGTTTTGAGTTAATTGTTGCTTTGACTATGATAGTGATTGAGTATTGAAAATAGACTCATTCTATTTGTTAGATTGGATAATATATTATTTGATATGAAGTATTCCTTGTCACTCAGTATCTTATTGTTTCTATATTCTCCATTGGCATGGTTGGAATATCTTCATAAACTACATCTTCGGGGATCACCAGGGTCAAATTAACTCTGTGCACTATTGATCTGAAAAGATCTTTTAATGACAATGGTTGAGTTTTAAAGAATGAGTTAAATTACCATTTAGGAATTTAATGAAAGAGGAGGAATTATAGATGAAACATGGAATCCATATAGCAATATAAAGATCTGGAAATAAGCATGAAGAACAACAATCCATAAACACCAAAGTGATAATGGAGTTTGGCAGTCTTGCCTACGTCTCTGGGCCTTCGTCTCAATGGGTGAGGCTTTCTTATTTTTGTTCAAATATTCCAACGTACATCATAAAAATGCCAATGGATTACAAAAATGAGCTAGATGTGTTCTTATATATCTCAAGAACCCATCAAAACTGACAACACTGAAAATGGATGAACAAATCTCCCATAAATGGCCCACAAAGGTGCTCTCCTCAATGGATTACTTGCATAAAAATTTCTTTGCCTCAACAATTCATCATCATTTTCCTGTTTTGAACCTCTTCTATGGATTCAAGAAACTTTGGTTGATATAGTCTTGAATTTGGAAACAAACTCGCAAATTCCCCCCAAGATCCTCCAAAAATGGATTAAATCTCCCAAAACTGGTTAAAAATCCATTAAAATCTTTATAATAAGGTTGAAAAACCCATATTTGGCCTAACTAAGGGTGCAACCCCTTATCTTTAGGCTCTTGGTCACCTGCGTGCCCACCATGTGGCCCTGGTCTAGCGCCGACTTGTTGTTCCCCTTCCTCCGTTTGCTCCAAGTCATATGGCTGGGCCCATGTGGCCTCAGGCTAAATCCACACGTAAAAAATCGATTAACTGGCCCCGGCTTCCTAGCACCTTGGTCGATGGGCTAACCCGACCAACCAGACACTAACCATATACATCCACGCTATTAGTCGGGAGGCCCGGGTCACATGGTTACGATTATGTGTTATTTTGTCGAGCCTTAACTCCAAACAGAGCTACCCATAATATCATGTGCCAAAGTATAGAGTTGGGTTATATGGAAGAGGCATATGGTGTTTGTTTCGGGGGCTGGGGCTAGACCCTAGCCCTTTATTCTGCCCACAATGCATTACATTCACCTTAAATATAAGTTTTACCATATACATATTAAAAACTACCATGGGCGAGCTGATAGCCCGACCCTACCAAACATTTCGCCCGAACCAGAGGTCACGGGTTCTATTCCCGTAGAACCCATACAATTTTTCCAAACCAAAAAAGACCAATGGAGGGGTGCCACGTGGAAGCCCAATACTGGGCCACGTGGCACCATGCTATTTTCCCGAACATACATGCCACGTGCTAGATGATGATTGGTCCACACAACTTCCCATGTGTCTGCGTTGCCAGCGTTCCAACTATACTTGCCACGTCATCTCGTTGCCACGTGTCGTACGAATCTTTCCACATCATCCTGTGCCATGTGTCACCCTTGCAGTGGTGCCACATGTCACATTCTGACTCATCCACTTGTCAGCTATCATGCCCAGTCAGAAACTTGCCAAATCACTACCACGTCACATATATGACCATACGACATGTATAGTCAGTTGTCACGTCAACACTGTACAGACTGTACAATCATCAATTTTTACCTGTTTGAAAAAACGAACAAACCGTGATATATTTTTCACACGGTGTCTGTTTGAACCTGTTCAAGTTTCGTTGGGTTCGTATCGACAAGGTCGACGCACATGTCTGTTTTGAATCAATTCTAATCACTTTGATTTTTAGGCCTTCCTGGACACATTTTGGCTCCTAGATCCATTCTGGGTCACACCTCCCCACAAAAGAACTTTTGGTCCTCCAAAAGGTTACAAAATTGAACTTACCGATTATGTACTCATAAGGATAAAATAAAACACTATGTTGTTCAAAATGATGTTATAACAGGTCATCATTTCAACATGTGTGATTACATTAATGGAAGCAAAATACAATGACGATGTGACATCTACTTCTAGAAAAACCAAGTGAATGATTTATTTCCTTCATTTTGTTCATCTTGCTTCACTGGTAATGCCTCTTCCTTTGTGAGTACATGTACAATAATTTTGTCCTTCTTTGGACGAAGCTCCAGATTAAGCTTTCAACATTTAGCCTTTTGATTTCCACCCTTGTTGCAAAAAGTGCAGTGGTTTTTCGACATCCAAAATTGTTTTCCCTTCTCTTTCTTTCGTTGTGGAGTTGAGAATTTATGTCGTGTCCCCTTCCTAGTTGACATAAATTTCCTGTACAAATATTGTCTCTTCCAACACTTTTCCACACAATGCTTGGGTGAATGACAAAATGCACAAGGATACATATTCCACAAGTTTTGGATTACATGATTATGCTTTTTATAATAAAAAAGAGATTTGGAACAATCATGAAAATTATACATTTCTTGCTGATCTTCACTTTTCTTTGGATATGAATTAAATTGACTATCACCATCATGGAGTGATACACCATCACCTTTCGTGAAGTGTTCTCGCAAGGAATTAAGCCGGTCATTTGAAGCATCACTTGCTTCCAATGTTTTGGAGCATTCTCCAATCTCCACTTTTCCATATCCCAATCCTAAATAACAAGGTATTTCCACAACCTCTATGGGATTAACGATACCTTGGCCCTGATTTCCAAGGCCCTTTCATTCATAACCCATCTTGGTTAGAAATTTCAAACCTATACCTCTTGTATGTTTTTCAAATGCACCAAAAGAACCATCTTGATGGGAACAATGCGAAATTGATGAATGAATTCTACTGCATACCTCAGAGATGATTTACGAATTCAGTGTAGAAGGAAATTCCTTCAATTCTTCTTTGCTTTTGTCTTTCTTTGAATAATTCCCTTGAACCGATCTCTTTTGTTCCAAGTAATCTTCATATAACACTTTCACCATCTCTGCCATGGCAAAGAGAGTTTTTCGCATATCCTTCTCATCTTGAGAAAGTCCCTCTTTAGATTCCATTTTCTTAGTAGTCATGCAAACTCAAAAAACCAACTGTCAACTAACTCTAATACCACTTGATCCGAAAAGATTTTTTATCGACAATGGTTGAGTTTTAGAGCATGAGTTAAATTACCATTTAGGAATTTAATGAAAGAGGAAGAATTATAGGTGAAACATGGCAGCCATATAAGAATATACAGATATGGAAATAATCATGAAGAATAACAAACCATAAACACCAAAGTGATAATGGAGTTTGGAAATCTTGCCTACATCTCCGGGCCTTCATCTCAGTGGGTGAAGCTTTCTTATTTCTGTTCAAATCTTCAAATTTACATCATTAAAGTGCCAATGGATTACAAAAATGAGCTAGTTGTATTCTGCTAGATCTCAAGAATCCATCAAAACTGACGTCACTAAAAACGGATGAACGAAGCTCCCAAAAATGGCCCGCAAAGGTGCTCTCCTCAATGGCTTCCCTGCATAAACATGGCTTTGCCTCAACAATTCATCAACAATTTCTTGTTTTGAACCTCCTCTATGGCTTCAAGAACCTCTAGTTTATATATGATTGATGTCATAAACAAACTCCCAACTTCCCCCCAAGATCTGGCCTCAAAAAGGGCCCAAGATCCTCCGGAAGTGGACTAAATCTCCCAAAACTGGTTAAAACTCCATTAAAATCTTTATAATAAGATTGAAATACCCATATTTGGAAAAAATAAGGGCGCAACCCCTTATCTTCGGGCTCCTGATCACCTGTGCACCCACCATGTGGCCCTGGTCTGGTGTTGACTGGCTGGCCCCCTTCCTCTTTTTTCTCCAGGTCATATGGCTGGGCTCATGTGGCCTTAGGCTAAATCTCCATGCTCACAAAACTGGTTAACTAGCCCCTGGTTCCTAGCACCTTGGTTAGTGGGCTAGCTTCACCAACCAGGTGCTAGCCATATACATCCACGCTATTAGTCGGGAGGCCCGAGTCACATGGTTACGATTATGTGTTGTTGCACTGGGGATTAACTCCAAATGGAGCTACCCATAATACTTTGTGCCAAAGTATAGAGTTGGGTTATATGGAAGAGGCATATGGTGTTTGTGTTGGGGGCTGGGTCTAGACCCCATCCCTTTACTCCGCCCACAATGCATTACATTCACCTTAAATATAAGTTTTACCATATACATATTAAGAAATACCACGGGCAAGATGGTATCCTGGCCCTGCCAAACCTTCCACCTGGACCGGAGGTCACGAGTTCGATTCCCGTAGAACCCATACAATTTTTCCAAACCAAAAATGACCAATGGAAGGGTGCCACATGGCACCATGATATTCTCTAGAACATACATGCCACATGTCAGACGATGACCAGTCCACGCAACTTCCCACGTGTATGCCCTGTTAGCATGTCAATCGTACTTGCCACGCCAACCCATTTCCAGGCATCCTACGGATCTTTCCACTCCACCCTGTGCCATATTCACCCTTGCAGTGGTGACCAGTATGACCTCACTGCCAACTCACCTATACGACCTGTACAGTTAGCTGCCACGTCAACACTGTACGGACTATACGAACTGTACAACCATCAATTTATGCATGTTTGACAAAACAAACAGATTGCGATATCTTTTGCATACGGTGTCCATTTGAAACCATTCAAGTTGCATTGGGTTCACATCGATGAGGCCTACACACACGTCCATTTTGAAGTAATTATGAGAACTTTGTTTTTTAGGCCTTCCTGGACAAATTTTTGGCTCCTGGATCCATTCTGGATCAACTATCTTCTTTGTGTGTTTTGGTACGCTTATTTCGTTAATGTTCTCTTTCTCCTTATTCCATAAAGATATACTCTCCTTTATTTTTTTCACTAATAGAAGTGGGGTTCTTTACAGATTGGGTACGATAGATATTAAGGTGTAACATATGTGGACACTAATAAAATAAAATGGGAAAAAATTGACATCTGACTTTTAATGTTAAGAAAAAGAAAGAATTAACACAAAAGAAATTTGGCATAGATCAATATTAACTTTCTATATTTTAAGCATTGAGAAGTCTGCACATGGTTTTGTTTTAAGCAATCATCTCCATGTGGCCATCATGGAGAACATCACCCAAGCTATCAAGAGATCTCCAATGCCCTAGGGAAGAATTCCAAGCAAGAACCCAAGTGACGTCAATCAACCATTAAGTAATCCATATCCAATGTGAAAATCCATCACAAACCATATCCCATCTGCAAATCCATCACATACCATACAGGGGATGATCATACTCCATATACCCCAAATCTCATGAAGCATCCCCAAACATGGTGTAAACGCTTTCAGAGTAACTCTAAAAGCTAACATGATTTCCAAAAAGAGTCAAAGGCAGAGGCTTTGAGTTAATGAAATAATAGTGGAAGTCAAAGTCACAATCAAACTAAGAGATAAGATGATTAAAATAAATGAATCACTTGAAATATGAAGTTGAGCCGGGTTTCCTTTGAGAATAATTAACAGTGAGTGGGGTTATCTTTGATGGTGCACTTCTTTAAGAGGCAAATTCACAAAGTAAGTTGCAATTTGTATCTCCATTCTAAATGGATAATTAATGTATCAGGTTTTAGTAGTAGCACTCAACATATGAACCCTAGCATCAATCACATGTCACCACTTACAAAAATGAAGCTTGAGTCAACCACAAGAAGTAGAACTAGTCGGCCTTCCTGACTCGGTCGCGAGAGAAGGAGGGCATGGGTTTTGTCACAATCCATGTGTAATGTCAATCATCGAATGACGAACCAGTTGGCCATGAAGAGTGTGTGATTCTAGACTAGTAGGGAGAGGTGCCAATGGAAGGAGAACCATGATATAGTGGGGGATCAGAAGGGAGAACGGATATGGGTGGCAAGACTCTGGGGTTATGTTAGGGGTTATATATAGTAGAGTTTCATTTATTTATTTTTGTTTTGCCTTTTTCAATAAATTAGTTTTTTTTTCAATAAACAATGAAAACGATGAACCCTTATGAAATCCTGGAATTCACCTTGGATTTCATGTTCGATTTGGTTTGAGGGATTCGATTTAGCGATTTTCTTCATCAAATTAAACAAATTTTAAGATTCTTTTGAAATGAATTGAATTTTGAATCTCATCAATGAAATTCATGAAAACCTATTGCTTAGGTCATAGTACTATGTGCATCATGACACCATAAGGATGCATAAAATACATGCTTGTCATAAATCATATGGAGTTATAGGATTATGTTATTTTTCTCATCTGAGCATAATGATCATAACTATATGGAGAAGACAAATCTTATGCTATCCTCTCACCTTCCAGAGACAATATGCCTAAAAACTATCAAACTATAATTGGTCTCAATACCCAATTGTTCATAGTCCAATCACTCTTTGGATGTAGTTGCAATGTGTCTCAAGTCCACTAACAAAAAAAAGGCATCCACCCAAGAACATGATTCCTTTTTCGAGCCTCTATTTCTTCTAGGGAAATTAATAGCTTTCCCTTCTTCTTAAGATTTTTCGAACTCCTTGCCATGGTCTGTTGTATTTGTTTCTTTAGTAATTGCATCTATCCATCGATATTTTCTCATATGAAATGTTTGTATTTCTATTATTTCATGTTCTATATGTATGGATTTGTTCAGGTATCATTTTCATAGTGTATTTCCATCTTCTGATTCTTTGATACAACTCTCCATCCAATTCCACCAAATATTGATATTTTGTTGAAGATCCAATTGAAACACCCAAAGAAATGTCTAGTTTATTTTTCATGGAAAACATTACTGCAGTTGCATGCTCTATTAGTGACATTGTTCATAAGGACAATGTGCATAAAAGCATTAGAAAACAACATATAGGTCCTAGAGCGATAATGGGAACTTTCACAKCCTGATTTCATAGATCTTTCAAGGAGGATTGTGTATGCAATKCTTTCACTATGGAAGACTTCATTCTTGTGGATTTTTAATTAAAATAACTTATGAAAAGAGGAAAATAAAGACCATTTCAGCAATAACACACCACTTTAGTAGACAAGATTTACCATGATGCGGATATAGGGATGYTATGGATATATCAGAATTATAGAAAAGTTTGGCTAGGATATTKTTTGACATCGTATATATTATAATATATAAAATTATTCTAAAGTATGATACCATTTCTAAATAGATTCCATGAAGAAGCAGAGTGAGGAATCAAGGTAATACTATATAACCTGCAAAAAGGATTTTCATGGATGGTATTTTATACAGTTTTGGACAAAATTTCCTATAATGGATGCCAAAATGATGTTCAAGTAGATAGATGATAGATATTTCCTGATTTCTTAATATTGCCACATCAAATTCTTTCTAGACAATAGTATTGAAATATTGAACTCATCACATTTACATACAGGAAAATGTTAAACCCATTAGACAACCACAAAGAAGAATGAACCTTGCTTTAAAGTACATTGTAAAAGGGGAACTTCATAAATTATTGGACATATATTTGATTTATCCTATATCAAATAGCCAATGAGTTTCATCGTTGGTGATTGTTCCCAAGAAGAATGGAAAATGGTGAGTATGTGTAGATTACATAGAACTCAATAAATCCACCTTAAAGGACCATTCCCCTCTATCTTTCATAGATCAAGTAGTTCATACATTGGTTGGAAAGAAATATGTTCCTTTCCTTGATGGATTCAATGGCTACAATCAAATAAGAATAGCTCCAGAAGACCAAGATACAACAAACTTTACTTGCCCTTGGGGAGCCTATGCCTATAAGGTATTACCCTTTGGACTTTGTAATGTGCTTGCCACATTTCAAAGGGCAGTTTTAGCTATCTTTGTTGATTTAATCCATGATTGTGTGGAGGTTTACATGGATGAATTTTCAGTCTATGGGGACACTTTTGGAGAAGCTTTAGATAATTCAGAAATATTAAATAGATGTCGAGAAACAAATCTTTCCTCCAGTAATGGAAAATGTTTTTAATGTTTACTGAAGCAATGTTTCTTGGTCATCAACCAATTTGGTAAGGCACTAATCATTTATTGCATCAGAGAAATAAATTACTTGTATTGGTATATTTGTTGCAGGTATCAAGGTTGATATCACTAATATCACAATGATTCTCAATTTACCAACTCCATCCACTCAAAAGGATGTGAGAATCTTCTTAGAACACACAGGGTATTATAGGCAGTTTATAAGAAATTTTACTAAAATTGCTGCACATTTATTTAAATTGCTTGCAAAGGATGTTGAATTTTATTGGGATACTAATCACCAGGTTGCTTTTAATTCAATTAAAGAAAAACTTTCCACAACTCCGATGTTAAGAGGACGATATTGGAAACTACCTTTTAACATATCTATGGATGCATTTAATTCATCAATAGGAGCGATTTTAAGTTATAGGGAAAGTAAAAAAAAATATGTTATTTATTTTGTCAGTAAAAAGTTGACTCTTGCTTAACTCAACTATACTGTTACAGAGAGAATTTTTGGCAATTATTTATGCAATTAATAAATTTCAACATCATATCATGGGATATGAAGTCCTTGTGCACACTAACCATTCTACCATCCAGTATATAATGAATAAAACAGTAACAAATGGATGAATAACAAGATGGCCCCTATTATTACATGAATTTAATATCATTGGTCTAGACAGGTCGAGAAGAGAAAATCTGGTAACATATTTCCTTTCCTATATCAACAATCATAGTGAGACCATTCCTATAATAGATAGTTTTCCTAATGGGTGATTTTAAGAACCCCCCCTAAATTTATATGTATAATAAATGGGAAAATACCCATGATAGATACGAACAATTGAAGGCTATTGTATCAAATATATATATATGTATATAATTTTTCGGCGAATCGTTTAGTCAATTATATCATTTTGTATCTTGGTGAATCTTTCACTGAATTATAAAATCTTTTAAAATCTTGGCGAATCTTTTACTGAATTATAAAATATTGTAAAATCTTGGTGAATCTTTCATTGAATTATAAAATCTTGTAAAATCTTGGCGAATATTTTACCAAAATATAAAACATTATAAAGTCTTGGTGATTTTTTTGATAAATTATAAAACCATATATAACAATAGGAAAATATATTCATTTTCTATGTTTGGAAAAGAAATATAGTTTGTCCCTCCTCCAAAAAATGTTGCAGGCATCATAGGTTGCATTTGAGAGGGTTTGTATTGTGTTTTCCACGATTCACCTATTCACTTCTAAAACAATTATGATTTTCCAGGGGG
>SNQJ01S0147180.1:23798-37346 GCA_010110895.2 Picea sitchensis | reverse complement strand
GAGTGTGTCACCTTTGTGACACTAAGAAGGTTGAAGATGAAAAACACTTTCTCTTAGATTGTCCAGCCTATACCCATATTAGATCTCATTTTCAAAATATTTGTCACACTACCAACCTTCCTAACCTCTTAACTCAAAAAAAGGTATGGTGATCTTGGAAAGCTTCTCTTAATGATTTTTGAGTACAGAAACAAAATTCTAAATAATCACAAGTAATCACTTACCCTCTTAAGATCTGATAGACCAATTCGATCTTAGTGAACGTTAATCGTCATCAAAATAAATTTAAGAAAAACTTAATAATAATCCATCAAACTAAATAGTTTACAAAAGAAAACTTAATAGGAAACAATGTAATTAAATAGTTAAAAAATCAATATAACTAAATAGTTAGAATGTTTTGTTTTTGTAATAGTAAAAAAATCAGTATAATTAAATAGTTAAGAAAATTGTTTTTTAAAAGTCAATTTAAAAAAAAATATTAAACATAAGCAATGTAATTATTAGATAATTAAATTTGTTTGTCTTTGGTAAAGTCGTGGGGAGAGGGATCTCCTCTTTGCCACGGATTGAGGGGCCCTCCCACGACTTTAACAAAAACAAACAAATTTAATTATCTAATGATTACATTGTTTATGTTTAATATATATTTTTTTAAATTGGCTTTTTAACTATTTAATTATATTGATTTTTTAACTATTACAAAAATAATTTTTTTAACTATTTAGTTATATTGATTTTTTAATTGTTTAATTACATTGTTTAGTATTAAGTTTTTTTTTTAACTATTTAATTACATTGTTTACTATTAAGTTTTGCTTCTAAAATTCACTTTACAAAAATAAAAATATAATTTTTAACTAATTATATTTAATTAGGTTTTCGTTTGTTTTTTTTAATTATTTATCTTTATTTTGTGGTTAATTTATTTTGATTTTATTATTATGACATAATTAATTAATTAATTACATGGTTATTTTTTAATATATTTTAATTTAATTTTTTTAATATATTTTTTAAAGGCTTTGGTTTAATTTTAATTTTTTTTAAAAGTTTAATGGTTAAGAGTATGTGTTTCCTCCTAAGAGGTTACATGTTCAAATCTAGAGGGGGTAGGGTATGTATACATCCGTAGACTTTACCAATAAAATCGTTGGGCTGGGCAAACGGGGTCTCATACACCAATTTGGTGCCTGTGACCTTAAAAATAAATTATTATTATTATTATAGTTTTAAGTTGTTTTTTTTAATTTAATAAAAAAACAAACAAACAAACAAAACAAAACAAAAACTTTTTTAAGTTTTTTTTTTTTTTTTCGAGTTTTAAAGGTTGGTTTTTAATTTTTTTTCGAAAAGAAATTTAAATTTTACTCTTTTTTAACTTACACTATTTTTTCAACAATTGTTTTCTCTTTATTTCTAAAAGAAATTTGTTTTTCTCTTACTAGGAAAAAAATTGTTTAGGGGTGTTTTTTTTTCCAATTTAATTATTTTTATTAATGTAAATTATTAAAAAAAAAATTGATTAGTAAATGAATTATCAAGTAATAACGCTTTTAGATTTACCAGTCATTTTTCAGTGTTTTATTTGCAGGGGTGCTAGTGATCAAGGTCATGGTTTGAATTATGTCATAGTTTTAACTCCCCCCAAAAGTGGTGTTACTAGTAGCACCACTTTTCGATTCAAGACTAAATTTCAAGGTTCTCTCTGCGGTATTGTATTTGCAGTGATGTTAGTGGTCAAGGCCATGTTTCAATTAGGTCATAGTTTTAACTCAAGAAAAAAAGTGGTGCTACTGGTAGCATCACTTTTCGATTCAAGGGTCAATTTCAAGTTTTTTTAGAGTTCTGTTCGCAATGTCAGCGAAACGATTCCAAACAAGTTGCAATTTTAACCACCTTTCCGAAAAAGGGTGCTACCGGTAGCACCACTTTTTGATTTGGGGGTTGCTTTTGGTGTTTTTTTACAGAGTTCTTGTTTTGAGGTCACCGTTCTCGTTAAGTTGGTAACTTTGTTAATAATTTCCGAGTTAGAAAGATCAAATAATGTCTCTCCTCTCGTAGTCAAATTATATATTCTCTATGTCATCACGTGGTTTCCACCTTACTTCTTCATAAGTTATTTCTACCAATAAAAACTCATTATTTCTTCACAACACCACATTTTCTTGATATTTACTTCCAAGGCTAGAAAATATCCTTCTTGTGCTTCTCTTATACTTTGTATCTTTCGACACTCTAGATGAAGTTTAGGACTATATCTTCTTCTCAATAATTGTTTCTTGGCGTAAATGTTTTCCATTTATTTCCACCACCAGTTCTTTACTATCTCTGCAAATATTTTCGATCACTTCCTCCATTCTCTTTTCAATACCTTTACCATCACCAATCCTTCAAACATTCTATGGCACCAACTCTTCCATCAAGTCCTCCTACCGTTCCACCCTCCATGTAAGTCTTACACTTACATAAATTAGGGTTTGGTAACATACCTTATTCCACCATCAACATTTTTATCCACACTAGTATTTCTTTAATCAGTCTCTCATGTGGTTCTTCTTCGACTAATTTGAGTGCCTTGGCCAAAGAGTAATGAAATTATTGTGTAAACTCCACAATATAACCTTCCACTACACCTTGGTACCAAAAATCAACCTCTTGGGTGAAATTATAGCCATACCATTGGATCTTTAACACATTCTCTATGGTCCATTCAAATCTGGAAGGTGGACACCAACACCAAGGTTTCTCCATGAGCCTTTCCAACCATTCTTGCAAGTTTACTAGAAATTCCTCTAGAAAATATCATATAGACACTTGAATAAGTATCTATCTTTGAATAATGCAACACCATCTCCTACACATGCATTTTCTTGATAGGAAAATTCATTAGTTCTTTCTTCTGTCCAATCCTGACTCTTGGCCTTCTCCAACCGTCGTTGCATATTCATTACTTTGTAATGGTTAATGTCCTAGTAGTGGAACCATGTTGTTGGCTCTATGATATACCTAGGGTCTAGGGAAGGTGTCCAACATAGGATTAATGTACTGTAGTGTGTCAAAATATTCAACCTTACAAAAGGAATGAGGTCTCACTTAAGGCATTTATAATAGTTATCACATGATGTGCAAAGAAATAAATATTTAGTGGGGTTGTGTGTTCCATCGCTTATATTTTAATTGCATTCACTTAAATTAATGAGACTAACCACATACACATCAAGAAAAATCATGTGTAAATCATCTAGATATAGCATGAATACAAGAACAAGAAACATAAGTCTCCATTATATTAGTAGAATGATCAAGCTCATGCACCAAACTCATGGCAGGGAATCTAACTCTGAACTCTCCTTATTACAATGACAAAAAAAAACTAACAACCCTTAGCTAATACTTTATAGCATTACAATCCTCATATATATAAGCAGTTCAAGTGGTCACAAATGATTTTGGAATAAACTAGGGAATCTATTAGTTGTAACACATTCATATAAAAGAGCCTGCATCTTTAGAGACATGAGTAGAGGATCGCGGGAATTGAGGGAAAAGGATGTATAGGATGACTCCTCAACCTCTTCATACTTAGAATTCTACAAAATTGTGTACATATGATTTTGCAGTCTCATGGCTCTTGCAATTTCATCTTCTATTGAGCTCTACTCTACAATATCACTTTGTCAAAGATGAGTCACAACACTCACTCACATCCATTACTTGGTTATTTTTTCCTTTGTCATGCTATCAACATGAAAACCATCATCATTTGGGAGGAGGCATGTACTTAGGTGTTTTTTTATTCTTATGTATCTATTGCTCTATTTTATTTTCACCGGATGGTCTCTTGCACATTTGAGACATGAGTTGCTTACAATGTGAACATCCACCTCCTCTCTTATTTTTTTCAACGTTAGGGACCTAAACCCTCACATAGGTAGAACAATATATCCTGATGTAATAAAGGTCAATATTAATAAGGCCTTGCAATAAGGTATAATAAGTCAAATGTAAGAAGACCTAATAGAATCTTCCACTTCTAGAAGGATCTTCCTCTAGATGGTTCTCTTGATAGACATATTTAGTATAAATAGGAGTTGAGGGTATGAGAACCCTAGCTTGGATATTATTGTAATAGAGCTTTGCTTGACTAGAGGTTTCCCCCACGAAGAGGCAAGTGAACATTGCTCTCAGTAATCAAAGTGTTATTTCTGGTGTTATTCTGGTTTCATATCAGTCTTATTGTGGTGTTGTTCTGGTTATATTGTTGTTCATCTACCATTTCTAGAATTTTATTTTTGTTCTGCATACTTTTTATATATGGAATATTACAAGTGGTATCAGAGCAGTTTCCTCGGTAGAAAATTCTGGGTTAATTTTTTTTTCAGGGTAGAGACTTATTTTGGCGCCTTTAAGCTACAAAGATTTGTCATTACACGCATAAACCAGCGGTTGAGGGATTTATACACGTAGGAAATACAAGTGGTACTTAAGCGCACATCTGTTGGCCACCCTTATAACCCCTGTTAGTACCCCTTCAAGTGGTAGCACATTAGACAACACCTGTATACAGATCGACATAGACTTCTTGAAGCCCTCTTTAGATAAACCAATCGACCTCCTGACTGCTATAGTGCCACCAAGAACAACACTTGAGAAGATACTCTCTAGTACCTAGGTAGTCAATTAGTACGACTAAGTTCATGGTCTAGCCTCCTTAGTTGGTGCCCTGATATATTGGGACGAGTGCTATTGTTGGACCCCGCACGTATATCAGAGAGCTATAACACATGGAAAACCCTTGTCTGTATAACCCTTGAATACCTAACCCTTGGGGACAGAAACAAAAAATAAAACAGACAAGATCTATTGCCGTGCAACTTTGTTCGAGTTGCCAAATCACTACACATTTCTTCCTGGTTAATCATTTGGGCATTTCATCACTACAATATTCTTCAGACTGGAGTATAACTCCATAGGTGTAAAAAAAAAAAAAAGAGTATGGAAATTTTTGCACCATTATTTGAGACATATTCCATTGGATTTATGTCTTCTCCCTTATCACATTCATACCTATCATTTTTCAGAAAAAAATTTGACCCCACCTGCCCTCTTTTTGGTTCCCTCGTCATCATGGCCCATACCCATAACCAAGACTTGGAAGCTCACTTCAATACCTTGCAATATAATTTCACAGAGACCCAAAAAGAAGTGAGACAACTCAGTTCTAATATTGCCACCATAAATCAAAACATGCATTCCTCCATCACTGCATCAATCGTCGAACTCAAAGACGACCTCAAACAAGACATGACTACCCAGCTTGAATCTGTCATTCTAATGATCTGCACCAAGATGCATATCCCTGCAGATCCCCCTTTATCTTATCCACCTTTACATATCGAAGTTGAAACTTCCTCTCATTCCCATAATTTTTAGCCTCATCACTTTCAGCATGACCTATGCCTTCTGCGGGTGGATGTGACCAAATTTGATGGCTCAGATCCCACTGGTTGGGTCACTCAAATGGAACATTATTTCTCTTTGTATGGCATTACAGATGACTTGGCCAAACTCCGGTATGGTGTTCTCCATCTAGATCAAGAACGCTGGCAATGGTGGAAATGGAGAAAAACTTTCCGTCAAGGGTATATTTCTTGGAAAATGTTTGTGGCAGAGATTTATGAATTCTTTGACACTAACACCAACGATTTAGGTTGTTTGAAAAAATTGAAACAATATGGCACGGTGGAAGACTTTATAGCTTCTTTTGAACGACTGGGTTTTTGTACAGAGGGCATGTCTGATGATTTTTTTCGAGAATGTTTTATCAATGGCCTCAAGGATGATATTTGTGCCCATGTCCTCATGGATCGGCCTCAGAGTTGGGTGGAGGCTACTAAAATAGATAAGGAAGCACAACATGTTGTCTCTTCTCAAAATCGGAAACCCTCCTTTATTCCTCGCACTAAACCAGTAAATCCCACTCCTCCTTCTGCTCCACTAAATATCCAAAAATTGACCAGGGCTGAAATGAATGAACGCCAACTCAAAAGCCTTTGTTATAATTGTGATGACAAATATTTTCCAAGACACAAGTGTAAGGAACAAAATATTTTTATGGCCATCTCGGAGGATGTTTTGGAAGAGGATGTTGAAACTCTCGTTGTGTCTGAGTCACCTGAACCCACTGATATAACCCCTCCCTCAGACCCTCCCGAAGTAGAACCGATCATTTCCCTAAATTCTCTCACTGGATTCTTTGCTCCCCAAACCCTCAAGCTAATTGGTTACATCAAGAATAGGAAGGTCATCATTCTTGTTGATAGAGGAAGCACCCATAATTTTATTCATCACTGCATTGTCCAAGAAACTCATTGTTGTGTCCATGTAGTCAATAATTTCCAAATCATGATTGCCAATGGCAGCTCCATGAAATGTGGAGGACATTGTGAAAATGTGTGTCTCCAAATTGGTGACTACCACCTGAAATCTCATATGTTTACTATCGACATGGGCGGTTGTGACATTGTGTTGGGTGCAAACTGGCTAAGGGATTTGGGTCCCATTCTCATGGATTTTAAGGAATTAACCATGCAATTCGACCAGGAGGGCCAAAAATATAAGTTCTAAGGAATCATTGTCAGTTCACCTGAGATCATTAGTTCCCATCGCATGGAAAAGCTGCTAAAAAAAGGTCATTCTTGCATTATTTCCCAACTCCATGCCATACAAGAAACTGAGACACCCTATGTGCCACAAGACCTCCAATCCATCCTCTCTAAACATCATGTGGTCGTTTCCACTCCCCAGGGACTCCCTCCATCCCGTGGTGTTCATGATCATTCCATTCCTCTTGTACCAGGAAGCCTTCCTCCCAATATTTGTCCCTATCATCACCCCTTTTCCCAAAAAAATGAAATTGAAAAAATGGTTCAAGAATTGCTTAACGCATGAGTTATCGGCCCTAGTATGAGCCCCTACTCTTCTCCTATGGTCATGGTCCTGAAGAAACAAGGTTCTTAGTGCATGTGTCCTGACTTCCACGCCCTCAACAAACTCACCATTAAAGAAAAATTTCCCATTCCTGTCATTGATGACCTCTTGGATGAATTGAGTGACACCAGTTCTTTACTAAACTTGATCTTCATTCTGGCTACCACCAGATCCGTATGAAAGAGGCAAACATTCCTAAGACTTCCTTTCAAACTCATGAGGGCCACTATGAGTTTTTGGTCATGCCCTTTGGCTTGTGTAATTCCCCCTCCACCTTCCAAAGCCTAATGAATCATGTCTTTCATCCTTTTCTTCGTCATTTTGTCTTAGTTTTCTTTGATGATATCCTCATATATAGAAAAACCTGGACATACCATCTTTCTCATGTGGACCCAGTTCTCCATCTATTCTCCCAATACCAACTTTTCCTGAAACAATCTAAATGTGCTTTTGGCGCCTCAGAAGTCAAGTACTTGGGTCATCTTGTTGGAAAGGACGATGTCAAGGTGGATCCTAAAAATATTGAAGCTATGCAAGACTGGTCTCACCCAAAGACTCTCAAAATCTTGCATGGATTTCTGGTCTTAACATGTTATTATAGCAAGTTTGTTAAGTGGAAATATTGTGGCACCTCTCACTGCACTCCTTAAAAAGAATTCTTTCGCTTGGACTCTAGCAATTTCTCAGGATTTTCAAACCTTGAAGATGACCATGTGCACCACTCCAGTCCTGGCCCTTCCTGATTTCACAAATACTTTTGTTCTGGAATGTGATGCTTCAGGGAAAGGTATTGGCGTTGTCCTTAT
Source organism: Picea sitchensis (assembly GCA_010110895.2). Lineage (NCBI taxonomy): Eukaryota > Viridiplantae > Streptophyta > Pinopsida > Pinales > Pinaceae > Picea > Picea sitchensis. Next base: position 29,547 of record SNQJ01S0147180.1, on the reverse strand, counting down.
GCAAGAGGGTCGACCTTTGGACTTTACCAACAAACAACTATCTGAACAAAATGTGGGCAAATCAATCTATGAAAAGGAAATGTTGGCTATTATTCATGCCATTGATTTGTGGCACCCTTATCTATTGGGGAAACACTTCCAAATTAATACAGATCATCAAAGCCTCAAGTATTTTCTGGAACAATGCATTTCCTCCCCAAAGCAACAAAAATGTGTGACTAATCTCTCTAGATATGATTATGAGATCATTTACAATAAAGGAAAAGACAATGTGGTTACGGATGCACTTTCTCGAAAATATGAAGATGAAGGCTCCCTTTTTTCTCTCTCCTTCATTGTACCAGATTGGCTTGAAGCCGTTCGACAGGAATGGCTACATGATCCCAAAAATTTTCATCTGATACAACAATTGTAGTCCAATTCTCCAGTTTCACCAGGGTACTCTTGGCTCCATGATGAGCTTCGATAGAAAGGTCGTCTGTATTTAAGTAAACAGTCAAAACTTAAATCCACGGTACTTTTTGAGCTTCATGCTACACCCACAACTAGGCACTCCGAGTTTACCAAAACGTATGATAGGGTCAGATGTTCTTTTTTCTGGGATGGTATGAAACAATAAGTTCGTAATTTTGTGGTTGAATGTGATGTGTCTCANCACCCTTATCTATTGGGGAAACACTTCCAAATTAATACAGATCATCAAAGCCTCAAGTATTTTCTGGAACAATGCATTTCCTCCCCAAAGCAACAAAAATGTGTGACTAATTTCTCTAGATATGATTATGAGATCATTTACAATAAAGGAAAAGACAATGTGGTTACGGATGCACCTTCTCGAAAATATGAAGATGAAGGCTCCCTTTTTTCTCTCTCCTTCATTGTACCAGATTGGCTCGAAGCCGTTCGACAGGAATGGCTACATGATCCCAAAAATTTTCATCTGATACAACAATTGTAGTCCAATTCTCCAGTTTCACCAGGGTACTCTTGGCTCCATGATGAGCTTCGATAGAAAGGTCGTTTGTATTTAAGTAAACAGTCAAAACTTAAATCCACGGTACTTTTTGAGCTTCATGCTACACCCACAACTAGGCACTCCGAGTTTACCAAAACGTATGATAGGGTCAGATGTTCTTTTTTCTGGGATGGTATGAAACAATAAGTTCGTAATTTTGTGGTTGAATGTGATGTGTCTCAACGCAACAAGGGAGAAACAGTCAAATCTCCTGGCACACTACAACCGCTTCCGATTCCACCTACTATTTGGAGGGATATCTCTATGGATTTTATTACAGGCTTACCTAAATCGGGCAATAAATCATTCATCATGGTGGTAGTTGATCGCCTTTCCAAGTATGCTCATTTCTATGCTCTTCAACACCCATTTACAACATCCAATGTGGCTCAAATTTTCATGGATCAGGTCTTCAAGCTTCATGGCATGCCACATTCTATTGTTTCTGATCGCGACCCAACTTTCACCAACAAATTTTGGCAAGAAATATTCAAGCTACAAGGCACTCAATTGCATATCAGCACAACTTATCATCCCCAGATGTATGGTCAAACTGAAGTTTTCAACAAGTGTTTGGAAATATATTTGAGGTGTTTTGCATTGGAAAAGAAAAATCAGTGGGCTCAATGGTTACCCCTAGCTGAATGGTGGTACAACACTTCATACCATACAACTACCTGCATGACTCCTTTTGAAGCGGTATATGGAAAAAATCCACCTTCAGTTCTCTCATATTTACCAGGTGTCTCGAAGGTCCAGGAGGTTGACCAAACGCTTACAGTTCTAGAGGCTATTCTTTGTACCCTTAAAGAGAATTTGGTCATGGACAATAATTGCACAAAGCAACAAGCAGATCAAGGTCTCTCTGAACGTCAATTTGCAGAAGGGGATCAGGTGTTTCTTCAATTGCAACCTTACAAGAAAAATTCCCTCAAGGTCAACCATTGTCAGAAGCTGGCACCCAAATTTTATGGTCCTTATACCATTCTCAAGCATGTGGGACAGGTGGCCTATAAGTCAAATTTGCCCAGTCATTCTAAGTTACATCCCGTTTTTCATGTTTCATGCTTAAAGAAGGTGATTAGAACTAAGTGTCAAACTCAAACCAACCTTCCCAAGTTGGATGAAGAAGGCTCCATTTGGCTACATCCACAAGCATTTTTGGACCATTGTGAGCAGGCATGTGTCAGTGAACCATCAAGGAAGTGTTAGTCTAGTGGAAAGATACAACTCTAGCATATGCCACTTGGGAACCAGCTACCATTCTGCAGCAATTTCCACATCTCAAGCCTTGAGGACAAGACTATTTTTAAGGGGGAGGGCATGTTAGGGACCTAACTCATCACGTAGGTAGAACAATATATTCCGATGTAATAAAGGTCAATATTAATAAGGCCTTACAATAAGGTAGAATAAGTTGAATGTAAGAAGACCTAATAGAAGCTTCCACTTCTAGAAGGATCTTCCTCTAGATTGTTCTTTTGATAGACATATTTAGTATAAATATGAGTCGAGGATATGAGAACCCTAGCTTGGATGTTATTGTAATAGAGCTATGCTCGACTGGAGGTTCCCCCCTCGAAGAGGAAAGTGAACATTGCTTTCAGTAATCAAAGTGTTATTTCTGGTGTTATTCTGGTTTCATATCGGTCTTATTGTGGTGTTGTTCTGGTTATATTGTTGTTCATCTACCATTTCTAGCATTTTATTTATGTTCTGCATACTTTTTATATATGGAATATTACATTCAATATTTGAACATTGTAAAAATGTTAAAAAATCCTAAAACAAAATTGGGTTAAAAAGGAACTATCATGAGTTTAGGGGTTTTCTCAATTTATTAAGTCCTTGTGAGTTTACTTGGGTAGTCATTGATGTCTCCATTTATTACAACATCTACATAGTGTCACCCATTTTTTCCTTCCACTTGGTAATTATGGTCGTTGAGTTTTATTGAGGCCCATTTCTCTAATCAAAATCAAGTCTTTGTTTTCCGAATTCACTTATTGTTTCTTACTCGTAGTTACAAATTTATACCTTTGGATGTGTCATTACCCCATGGTTTCCTTTAAGTGTATGCAACCCATGTTAGCATTTTCCTTATTGCTCCATGTCAAGGAATGCATTGCATCACCCTTCCCATGTTTGGTTAGTTCCCTTGAGTTGAATCTATGTTTCAAACATTATCAGATCTTCTTACCTTATGTTGGTTGAAGGGAGATTTCATTGTCATTCTTTTAATGGATCTACTCATATTGACTATGACACATTTGTCCTATCAATTTGATCTAGATAATTGGCACCTTGGCTCCACTTTCCTCATTAGTGAATTTCCTTACATTGGTAGCGGATTTTTATCATTATCCCTTGACTGGGTGGTTCATTTATTTGTTTGGATTCAAATATAATCTATTCACATTGTTAGGTTCATACCAATTCCTTGACACACATTTTCGTTATTAGTGAGTTACCTCACTTCTAGGAGGGATTTTTATTACTAACCAAGTCGAGTAAAAAATGCCTGCCATGTTCAACTTTAGTTCATAATCACATGTGGAGAATCATACCCAGTAGTCTTAGTGTTCTAGCTTCAGTAGAAGACCACATACCTTTGAGGTTCTTTTTAGTTAATATTAAAACTTTGTTTTGGAGATGTTTTTAGCCAACAACCAAGTTCCTTACATATGTTCAAGCCCCTTTTCAATTGTGGGGATTCATATTCTTTAGTTTTGTGGAATTCACTTTAGCAACATTATACCATTGATGTCAAAGGATGTATTGAGAGGTTGATGTACTTTTTCTTTCTTCTCAATCCATATATCAATTTATATATATGATGTATATATTGTAGCATGGCCTTCCCATTTTGTTGTACCATGATCTAGTCATATGTTGTACTAGAATTGAATCATGCATGACCATGGGTTTTCCTAGCTCATGAAAGAAATTATAACTACATTACCTTTTTCTTATGTTTACAGGTGGTTTCCTTCTATTTTGTCTCACACGCGAATTCCTTTCTAAGTTGTCGAAAGTCCATTTTGATGAAGAAAAAACATAATGCATTTTGTACATGATGAGATGCAATACTAACCTCATACATTAGGGGGCATATATTATTATAGGACTTTATATCGCATGTACCAAGTATTCCTAACCCTAGAATGCATTTTGACCCTACAATGCATTAGAACATGATCGTTATATTTGAAGGTACCATAATGACCCAAAACTTTGGGAAATTATTGCATTTCCATGGCTAATTAAAACAATGCTCACATTATCTTACCTCTAGTGCTTTCAACGTTGGCAGTTGCCTATTTTCAATAGCTCCCTTGTTGATTATGCCAAACTTAACCACAACATGCTCTTGAATTGATTTTTCCAATATTAATCGCTTGTGAGACACCTAGAGCATGGATACTTAAGAAAAAAACTAAAATATGGACTTGTTCTTCATATAGGTCCAATAAGCCTATAAAAAGGCTTCCTTCACGTGTAATTGAGAGTTATTAGATTAGTTTTTAAACCCTTGAATTGATTTTGGACAAGTTTTTATTTTCATAAAAAAAATACTCAATGTATTCCTGTGTATGAATTTGTTCAATTTTCTTGTGAAGAATTAAGGAAAAAGATAAGGGCATGCAAAAATAAAGAAATTTAAGATGAATAAACCCTAAGGAGGAAGAAGTTAGAGCCATAAAACCAAGATATTGGATCCATCATAGTACCTTTTTTTTAATAATAAAATCTTCTTTCTTTCCTCCCTTGATTACTTATGTTGGTTTGGTGTTGCTTTTCATATTTTTATTAAATTAATAAATAATTTTAAAAAAATTTAAAATTTTTATATAAGTTAAATTTAATATTTTCTATCATAGATTAAAGAAAATATTTTTTAAATTATCTTATATAAACTTTCTCTTTTTTCTTTCCATTTCAAATTTAAATAATCTATCTTAAAATGTAAGTTAAATTTAATATTTTCTCTCATAAAATAAACAAAATGTTTTTTAATTATCTTATTTAAACTTTCTCTTTTCACTATTCATTTCAAATTTAAATAATCTATCTTAAAATACAAGTTACATTATTTTTTTTCAAATACCATTTAGCTTTATTTCATACTTATCATTTACATATCAATATGATTACACAATATACCATCCACTAGATGTTTAAGTCGTTAAAGTCAAAATATACTGTGATATAAAATATGAAGCCAAACTTCTTAGGGGTAAGAGGGATACGCACTAAAAGAGACAGCCAACCAGCCAACCAAAATAGAGAGCCAACCACTCAGGCATATGCACAATAAGTAATGGGCCGACGCATCACTCAATAGTAGAATGAAATATTTAATTGATTTTGAACAATTTCGAGGTGTCGAAATTATTAGTGAATGTAAATGTTCTTAATATATATAAATCGCACGGAAATTATTCTCCCAGCTCTTAAAATTTTCATTATATTATCTTTATTCACAATTAATGAAGATTATAAAATGTTTATTCGATAAGAGGTTAAGTTGTGAATGAGAGTATTATCTTATTATATATATATATATGAGATTAAGGTTGAGTGTTATTAAAAAATTATGTGACTCTATTAGAGATAGTTTCAATGATAAATATAAGAGGTTAAGGTTATGTGACTCTCTTTTTCTCTCACTTTCTCTTAACTTCCCTCTTTCTCTCTCTCTCTCTCTCCCTTCCCCTCTCTTTCCCCCTCTCT